>JAPMOQ010045993.1:476809-500628 GCA_026543055.1 Argiope trifasciata | reverse complement strand
CAAAAACTTCAATTAAATTGATTTTTTTATATATTTGTTTGTTTGTTGTTTATTTTGTCACCTAGGAGCGTATCCCCTATAATCCCATATAAATGGCCATTCCGTATTCACGGTTTCTGTATTCGCGGCATATTTATGGAACATATACCCCGCGAATGAAGAGCTTTTGCTGTAATCTAATTTTTTTAAAAATGTTCTTCGAACATAGTCGGATACCTTAAACAACGTTTTTAAATGAATTTTTGTATTGATCGGTACAAGCATAAAGTGATAAAATTTTGTATCCAATTTGTTTCGAAAAGATTGATTTGTAGTTGAATAAATTTATTAGCCGTGCTTCAACACAGAAATATATATATCTCTCACTTTGTATATCATTTATCTCCATCTGATAAATATTCATTAATCATCGGATTCTTGCACTCCATAGTAAACACTTACACTTCTTCAATGGTCAGGAGAGGAAAAAAGCCGGAAAACACCATAACCGGACAGCGATAAATTAGCCAGATAAGCAGGCCCGACCGGATAACTGTTTTTGCTAATAACATCGATAAGCCGCGACTAAGAAGACCGAGACCGAATAACAAGCAAAAAAAAAAAAAAAAAAAAAGACTTTGCTGCAGATGTGTCCTTCAATTTGTTTACAACATTTCCTCTTCCCCTATGCTTAGAACGGACTTTTTCGAAGAGCTTACGGAATTACATGGCTAAAATAATATTTCAAATTTTGCTGGGATCTCTCTCTTCTGCAGCTTGCTTCTAATAAGCCAAGGTCAGAGTTAAGCATGTGTTTCGGTTTTTCACAGAAGAAAGTTTTTAAAAAGAGCTATTTTGGTGCTGCAGAGCAATTTGCCTTTTTTATTATTGCTGTGATTTTTTTATTTTATTTTTTTGTTGTGGTTGGGAGCATTTTTTCCAGTAAAAACTGGTTCAACAACAATCAGAAGACAAGAGATTTAGGGGGAAAATGCAATTTTTTTTTCAAAGTGTTAATGGCAAGATTTGCGATGATAACATGTTTTATGAGAAAAAAGATAGCTTTTTTGTGAAATGCTTTTCATTTTTTATATACATAATATGCTAAATATGTAGTTTTTTCTGGTATTAAATTCCTGAAACGCATCCTAAAATGAATATTCAATTTTCCTCCCAGAAAATCTGTATATAAATAGACATTTGGAATGTACTAAGCTGTAAAATGTTAGAATAAAAGTCCTGTTTCTTTGAAAAAAAACAACATTAGAATCGTATGGGTTTTGGAGTACTACAAATTTATACTTGGTTTATAAAAAAAATATAAATTCTTCTACAAATAGAAAAGTTGATAAGGAACATACATATTCTTTTTTATTATTATTATTCTTATGTATTTTATAATGAAATGAATTTCGTCTCTATTTGTCCTTTTAACTCATCGAAAATCCAATATTTTCTTTCAAGTATAAAAGCAATTAGCACAAATAATTTAAAATGCAAGTGCCTAGTCAATTCATATAAGTTTTTTCACGTCTCGTTTTCAAGTAATTCCAGGACTATTTTAGCACTGCTCTCGTGAGTTTGAACTTCAACCAGATGACGAGAACGACACCTGAGCTGGAACCCCTCTCTCCTAACTTGCACATTATACCAGCGGGTGGACGTTTTGGGCCCAACGGATTTATCGTACACTTAACCTGTTTACACGAATATTTTTTTGGGTGGAAACATGTCTCGAACCTGAAATCTTCCAGTCCTGAACCTGAGGTCTTAGAACAAAGACACCGTAGCCTAAGCCGATAGTCATTGAATAGGAGTTTATAGTTCATATGCAAATCATAAAACATTATATATATATATATATATATATATATATAAACTATTTCATATTCGCACAAGATTAAAATTTAAAAAAAAAAAAAACCACTAAGAAATTATCACTGTATTTAGAGAGCGCTAATGCTGCTACTACCAAAATACAGATGGGTCTAAGTAAATTAGAAATATATACAAAGTAAAAAGGAATACAATGGAATTATAATTACAACAAATAGAAAAAGAATCCGGCCTGAAGACTTTTTTAAGGGTAACCCTCAGGCAGGGATTCAAAATAAAGGATTTTTTCAGTGAGGCATCGGTGGACAGTGGCCAAAAGTATTGACACCTCGTGACCCGAAAATTAAGGCCAAAGAGAAACACCAATTCAACAGCAAAGACAAAAAACAACATTAAAATCATCATCAAATAAAGAATCTATACAAAAATATATGAAACAAACTTACATAAGAATATTCAACCAATAATTAAAAATATTCATCCCAATAATTAAAAAACAAAAAGGAAAGAACACACCAGAAACAGGCGAAGAAATTCCAACTATTCTATCCTATCCACTATTCGATTTGATTATTGTGAAAAAAATAATAAATGGAGAAATAATTAAATTAAAAATAATATGTATATGTTCCTTTGTCTATCTAAATTTAGTTATTCAGTAATCTGACAATGAAACGTTTTTTTTTTTCATTCGTATTAGAAAGCTCAATTTCTACTATTCATCCAAAATAATTATTATTGACTCTTCTCATGACGTCTACTATTAATACCTTTTTAATTTTATTTAGTCCCAAAGTGGCAGATTTTCATAAAATGTCACGCTACGTAATTGGCAGATATCAAAACTGTATCTTTCAACAACAAATATTTGCACTGAAATCCATACATTCTTCTTATTTCTCCCGTCCCTCTCCTTAAAGTTTATACCAGGAAGTGTTAAGATTGAAACTGCGATCAAATCTAAACCAAAGTGAGCTGGTCTCTCCAAAACTTGCTCGCATACTCTGTAATAAACTTGTTATACCAGAGAACACCTCTCATACCATTAGTTGCGAAATATTAACTGTTGGGGGGAATTTAACATTTTTACTGAATATGTTGTCATTCTACACGAGGTGTTTTGCGTGTGTGTGTGATTAATCCCAGACGCAAATGATTAATAATATTCGAAAATTGAATTTGCATTTTGGACATATTCTTTTCAGTGGATGAAAACAAGATTTGATAGAAAACTGCCCTTATTTAAGTCATTTCATATGTTTAAGTCGTTGCGTTTTTGAATTATCGCGTTTATATGTTTCTAAAACTATAGACCGGCTGACAATCAAGCTGTAGTAAGATTTGGGTCAAAATTTGACATGTTTCTACACTATAGATGATAATTCTGCATACTGAATTTTATCTACCTAGGTTTTTTCGTTTTATAATTATTGCGCTAACATCCGAACAACTGCGCTGGTGAACTTCCTCTGAGCAGATTTTATACAAAATTCGATGGAAATCTACAAATTTGGAGTAAAAACCATGTATCAAATTTCGATCATCTAACTCAGAGCAGTTTTCAATTATCTTTGTCACAAAAAGGCAGGCCGACTGACAGTTTCCAAAAATGTGTTTTTCTAACTCAGGGAAGTCTAAGACGTGGAGATTCATCGAAATCTCGAATTCGAATTGTTTGACGCTTACTATACTTTCTCTATATTACATACTAGCAGCCTTTGGTGACCAGCTGGTTCGCCATGAGTAATGCATACTAAAATTTTCATTTAAGCCACATATTCATTAGCCAAAATTTAAGAAATAGTTAAAATTAAAAATTCAGTTATTAATAGTTAAAGAGTCGGTAACTTTAATAATTTATCAATTATGCTTCCAAAATATTAAAAATGTTTTTTTCGGTGATATTGACAAAATATTAAATATGTTTTTTAAAGAAAGCGGAAAAGGGAAAAAAATTATTGAATTAATGATACAGATATTGCAAACGATTATATAAATATGCCATTAAGTCGGGATTTCAATGCATATCCTGTCAAAATTCAATCAGGTTTACTGTAAATAAAGATAATTTATGGAATTAATGATATAGATATTGCATAAGATAATAGAATCATCAGTCACGTGCTGAAAATTGCATATTCTTAGATTTGATTTGCGATGATAGTTGTTGTTTTTTTATTTGAACTTCCGGCATTGTTTTATTTTATTTTATCCAGTCACGAGCTAAAAAAAACATGTTTAAAATATTTCTTTAAAAATTCGTTTAAAATAGAAGCTTGAGTTATACATTAAAACACTGATACCATTAGAAAGCTAATTTTTTAAATCTTGAAATTGATGTTAAAATCATGTTTGTCCGATAATATTTTTGGAAGTTATAGCGGAAAAGCGTCGAAATTTCGCTTAAATTTTAATTATTTCAAATTCTATTTAAAAATTCGAAAAAAGGCCTCTGAGAAGTACATTCCCGACCTCCAAGGTATACATGTACCAAATTTGGTAGCTGTAGGTCCAACGGTCTGACCTGTAGAGCGCCAACACACACACACACGCACACACACACACACATTTTATTATAAGTATAGATAAGAAAAAGTAAAAATAATATATACTAGCTCTTCTATTATTGATGAACTATACCATACTATTATTGATGATGATTGAATCTATCCAACAAGAGACCTATCCACAATTTCGTGGTGCGTAGGATAAACCTTCCATATTGATGCACAGAATTCGGTCATTATTGATGTTATTTTTTTTTTTCGAATTTTGTGATCCATTTTGGAAATAAAATGACAAAAAGCAAGTGTATTTATAACTGTAAAACCGATGTTCTGTTTGTGCTGACATGATAATAACAGTAGAATTTTTGTAAGACATCGAAAATTCCAGTTATTTGAAATGAAATGATATTATTGAAAATATTACAGTTCAAATAACGAATTTTGCTGTTAAACATACAGTTTAATATGCATGCATCAGCAGTTATTCAATCAAAGCAGCATCATAAGGTGTATATTTCTTTATGATGCCATGTCTAATGATGCGACTTTGCAACAGCTGATCGCATCAGTTTTAAGGAATTCATTAATTTACTGTCCAGTTGTTCAGAGTCATGTCATGAGAATACGAAATAACGTATTTATTCCTAGAAACACATTATGTAAGAATCTCTTCCTCCTAAATCTTTCCTCAACTGTCGTCGTAAACTAAAAAAACTCACTTCCGATATAAAAAAAATACGTGTTTTGAGGATCACTATACTGTTTACTGGTTGGTATAACCATGCAAGCCTCCAAAGTTATAAAGTCTTCGTCGGTCAGTCACGACGTGATGAAATTGTTTGTCGGTGAAAATTTCTTTTATAAATTTTGTTCTGTTTTTAGCTATTTATTCTGTATTCTATCAAATATAATTATTATTTGATCGCTCTGTCTAAAATATAGATAATTCTATCAAGATAATTATTACTTAAAATCATTCCTCAAACAAAAAATAATCAAACGATTAATTATTTTCATGTTGTTGTCGTCTAATGCCACTTGGTCATACCTAGCCCGAATGAGCAGAGCTCTTTCGAATTAAGATAGAGGTCTGTGCCTTTCGTTGTTAACGAGCACCGTTCAGGTGAAAGGACGACTTTTCTAGAACACACACGACACGACCATTTTTAGATGGAGATCGAACTCATTCATACACTCATTCATCCATCAGCAGGTCATAATTGAGATCCAAATCAGAGACCGACTCATCTCTGATTCAGTAGCCCCAGAGGTATCGTTTGTTATGGGAACTTGGAGCACTTTGCAGTCACAACCTGTTTAACGTGCCCCAACTGCCATTAGCCAACATGACGGTCTTTGGCCGAGACGAGGACAGAAATCGGGACCTTTCGGTTTCGAGACTGACGCTCTACCAACCAGGCTACCGCTGCCCTATTATTTTCGTGTTTTATATTACTGATGCTCTGTTTTTAAACAATATGAGGTCTATATTGAGACAAACTTCGTTATTTTGAACCGTGATCAGACAAACATCTTTTTCCTCTCTGATGCTGCTGCTATCGTGTCTGTGTTTCCACGGAAATGGGGTGCAGTAGCTTTTGAGGTTAAAGACCCCTGAGCACCCAGGGGGCAGAAATCTGACTTCTTGCTCATATGAAAATGACGCACACATTCGCTTGCACAACCCCTTTTTACAAGAGGGGGGGCTCATTCACTCATCTCACTGATAGAACACACAGAAGAACAACCATGCCCAAACCTGGACTCGAACCCAAGATGACTAGATCACGGGGAAGACATGTTCCCTCTAGGCCAGGACGCCGGCACCTTTTCTGATTATTGCAAAGTTTGAGAAAACTGTCTTCATTTTGTCGATAGTTGATCTACGAATTTCACATTTGAACGATTTTAGTTGAATAAATTAAAAAATACATAAGATTCGCGTATTTAGAAGCGAATATTTAAAGCATGCTACTATTAAAAGAAATAATACTCATTTATTTGATGTTTAAGTAAAAATTATGTCGAATATAAAAGCGAAAATAAATGTTCTGTGTCGAATTCCGACATAACTTATCTCATTTGCAAATAGCTTTTTAAAAACTAAAAGACAAAAATAAACGCATTTTTTAAAAATTATATGAGAACATGATGGTGTTGTTGTTTGAGGTTTTGAAGCCTCGAAATGCGCAGGCAACAAATTGTTGAAGACTCAAAATACGTGGGCAGCAAATTAGCGATTTATCGCTTTTGATGCATCAATTTTTATCTCTTTGGGTTATTAGAAAATAATACATAAGGTTGTCACATTTGGTGGTTTATCGCCAACTAAAGTTACAACTTGATTTCCAAATTATTCATTCACCGAATTCTTACGAATTGTATTAGTTAATTTAAATCATTAACCAGTTTAAACGGTTTGAAACAGTCACGAGATTATCAGTTGAGAAATCTCGTGATTGTTTCAAACCGGTTTAAATTGGTTACAGACTTAAATTAATTTCGACAAATAATGATTTAAAAATAATGTTCTCACATAACTTGAAATTTGCAATCTTAGTTTTCATTTAAGATTACTGTGCTCTTTCTATGCACAATCTTCATAAAAACGACACTTTTGAAGAATTTCTAAAGGATTCACAGTTTTTTTTTCTTTCTTTTTTTAAAACCTTTGAAACTTTTTCTTCCTCTACATTTAATACTGTAAATTTAAGAAAACCTTTTGATAATGTTGATACAGTAAACTGTTTAGAAAATTACTTTGAAGAAAAGTAGGAGAGGGATTTTAATTCCTATTGTCCTAAGAAGCTATTGTTTGCTCTTTGCAGGACATACGCAATCTTTCTTCTGCGTATGCGTAACTTGCTGAAATCATAAATAGCTGAGAGTAAAACCACTCTCACAAATCATAACATATCCACGTCCTAGAACTGAAGCATCATTTTTAAATATAAATAAATATTGGGGATTCTACTTAGTTCAGATAAATCTAATGTTGGAAAAAAAGCCATTTTAAGCCTGTCGACAGTAGTTAATTATTTAGGCTATTTATTTAACTTTACGTCAAAAGAAATAATCAAGATGAGTCCGTTGCTAAGTTTGAGGAAAGTCTGAGATTAAAATTTTCGGTGGAAGTTAAGCTTCCGAAGAGTGATGGAGTGAAAAATTATTCAGCGCGCTTAATTTTATTTGTTGACTTTTATTCAGTGTGCTTAAGACACTGCTGATTTATGATATAATGAGGGAACATTTAAAAAAAATACTAGAGACAAAATACTGGTCTTTGCTTCTGAGTATTGAGAAATAATTTTCTCACATTTTCTTATTATAATAAGTATATTTTTTTAATTTATGGTGCACAAAGTTGTATATAGTGCAGCAAAAAATAAATAGAAAAATGTTAATATTTTAGATCTTCTCGAGGTTGAAAAAAAAAAACTATTTTTGGAATTACATAGATTTTTACTTTCTTGTATGTATAATAGAGAGAAAAAGTACTTACTAATCGTCGGAAAATTCAAATTCGAGATTCTGACGAATTTCTACGTTTTAGACCACTGCATTCGAAAAACATATTTCTGGAAAATATCCATCTATTTATGACAGAAATAATTCAAAAATAATTCGTAATAAGCCATACAGATAAATTTGGTACATTTGGTACAAGTTCACAGTTCTTTGAAAATAATAATTTTGGAACAATTTTTTTTTTGAAATATAAAGCCATTTTTAAAATTTTTTTGCGACATTTTAATGTCAATGGTATATGAACACAATTTGATTATAAATCTTTCATATACTTCATAAATAAAACCAAGTTTGTACATTTTAGTCGAGTTTTGATTAAAGTCCATTCAGAATAAGTATGTCTGTCCAGCTGTTATATAACATGATAACTAAAAAAGTGAAGAAAGATTGAGAGTTAAAATTCGGCACATAATATCTATATCATAAGCCCCTATCAAATTTTGAGTGAAACCCTGTAAGATGTTGGCTGTCTGTCGGTCTGTATTTTCAAAAACATGCAAGCTCAATGACTCAAACACGCAATGATTTAAATATATCAAATTTTGTACATGATTTTGCGACTTTATATCTAGTCATCATTTAGGCATCCGGAAATCAAAATTAGAAGATACCATCCACTTATAATCAATATCTGGAGATGGGAGATTTCCTGCATATTTCCAAAGAATTGGAAGAAAATAAAATACATTTGTGGAGAAATTGGTACGGTTTACCACTATTTAATGGAATGTATGGAGATCTCAGAGTCAAGAAAGGACCTGAAGATTGTCAGTAATGATTTAAATACAGTACTGATGGTACCAGGTCATCTCAAAACCCTGACGGATATGATGTTAAAGATGGATAGTTTCATTCCAACTGTTTGAGAGAGTGCAGATGTGGAGTAAGACAGCTATTTACTACCCGAAAAGAATGTTAGTTTGACTGATCAGTCAATGTATGTATGGTTGGACAATACTTATTCGGCAGTCGACCACAACAAATCCTGTCGATACTGCTACGTTCAGTGGTGGCGGGGTGGTCGGCTGTATGAAAGAAGAAGTCACCATGTAGGCAATAATAAGGAATTCGTTTTCCGCGATTTTTACTACTGAAGCCAGCTAGCTATGCAAGAAATTTAATTCACTAAATTTATCGCTACCTGATATAACTTATGCCTTGCTGCTATTCTAATTTTAATTCAAAAGATGTTACACATAAAAAAGAATTTTACATATGGTAAATATTACATACAAAAATAGGTTTTACGTTAAAAGATGAATAAAAATGTCTTATCTACACGATATTTGTGATCGAATAAATTCATGCAAACTACGAAAGAATATTCTAATTCAATTCCAGATATCCAATATTTCTTTATACATTCAAAGCGAATATTTGCATATAAAGTGTATGGATCTCCTTCAACACATATTTTCTATGTCATTTTTAGCCTCGCCTGACCAAATAAACCGTTAAAATGATGCAATACTTTGCCCCGGCAAACAAGGAAAAATTCCTAGCGGGCGAGCGTTTCTCTGAAGCAGCTGCAATTTCCACTTTAACTATATCGTAAAAAAAAAAAAATTCGCAGGCCGTCTCTTCGTGTTCGCAGTTTTTCCCATTGGCGAAGGAAGTTTTATGATCACTCTTGCAACACATTGATATTCGATTTCCGAATTTTTGATCATGTGACATATGTTGTTCAATAACGGCGACTTGCTCGATGTCTGGAAAACATGTCGAGAAATGTTCAGATATTCTCTTTCAGAATTTGAAATTTTGGGAGCTTTTTTTATATTTCATCTTTCACAATATGTATTTCTTTTAAAAGGAAAAAAAAAAAAGAATTTCAGATACGTAAAAGCTATTTGATTATTGATATGAGTTTCGAAAACTTTTTTTTGTTGATGTCTTTTATTTTCAATTATAACTATAACTGAATAAATATGAGAGTTTTGTTTGAATTATTATGTTTAGTAAAACTTCAAACTAATATTTATTTTTTTGCTTTGGTTTCATTTGTATATCTAACATATGTGTTGTGGCTTATCCCAACTGGTTAACAGTAATATCAAATCAGGTCCATGAGCCCAAACGCCTTCAAACACTGCCACAGGACTTGAGAACAGTTGATCTTTATTGAAACAGATGCAGGCCAAAATGTGGGCAGGAGCAGCCTTTAGTGCCTTTAAGTTCTTGCCTTCTTGAAGCTGCATTTTAAGCCCTTTTATCATGACTCGTCGATTAGAAGCAGTTTTTTAATCTTTATATTTGATTACAAAAAAAAGGGGAGTTATCTCTTTAAAACTTTTTCGCGTACACTCTAATAAGTTTTAAACCCGAGAACATTTTGCATGCAATTGGCTTACAACAGTTACGAAATATTTTTTACCGTGAATTTAGCATTTTTATTGAATCTGAGCTCCATCCTTGGCGAGTTATTTGGCGATTAAGTACTGGTATCTGGTTAATAGCATCCGAAATTCGAATATGTATTTCAGATATGTTTTTCCCAACCAACTGAAACAGAAATTTGTTAAAAAGCTACATTTGTATTCATAAAATCCCATACCAGATTTATTATATTTAACTTATTGCGTTCTTGAGTTATCGCTTTTATATGTTTCTAAAAGTATAGACTGACAGACAACCAATCTCTTACTGGATTTGGCTCAAAATTTGAAATTAGTCTGAACTATAGATGTTGATTGTATGTACGAAGTTTTATTCATTTTTTTAGTTATCATGTTAGCTTATACTCGAACAGCTGGACAGACATACTTTTTGAGAGCGAATTTTACTCAACATTTGACGGAAATCTGCGAATTCCTTGTAAAGACCATATACCGAATTTCGTTCTTCTAGCTCAAAACGTTTTAAAGTTATTTTTTTCCAGACAGATGGACGGGCATTTTCCAAAAACTTGTTTTTCAAACTCAGGGAGCTCTAGTAAAAAGTGGTGATTGTCGAAATCTAGAGTCCGAATTTTTTGATGATCGACTGTACTTTCTGAATATTACGTATTCGCAAACCTACATATTTCTTCTGTATTAATATGAATTATTTTCATATAGACACAATGTAGAGTTTATTTATTGTTTTCCACTTTCTTGAAATTGAAAATGTATATTTGATGTAATATGATATTTAAAACAACGGAATATCTTGGAATGATTGTAGTGATTTTAATTTCTTATAATTTTACAACCCTCATACATACTAAATGGCATGGTGTAACAGCTTGTACCTTAACTCCGGTGAAAAAAGGGAATCGCCTGAGAAAATTAAATTCATTGCTGTCATTCAGGTTACACTAACCCGAAAGTTGGCAAAGCTTGGCAGAAGAATTTATTGTCGAGAAAGCACAAATAGGAGTACAGTACCCATAAAAAACCAGATTTATTGAAATAAAAGTTCATTAGCTCTTTCTTGGAGCAAAAAATAATTTGAATTTTAAATAAAGTTAACTTTTCCAAACTTTGGAAAACAACCTTTAAAACAGATTCAAACCCCAATATTAGCAAATCATCTTAAATTGGCTAAACAGCAGGTCAACCACATAATTTGATATCTCTTCACTACTCTCTTAAAGAGCTTTAACGTACACGTATTTATACGATTTGAGTTCACCAAATTTGCATAGTAAACACTGCAAAAAGCAAATAACCTAACTTTGAAAGGTCGGGTTCGAATCCTGTTCATGGGTTTGTTTCTTGAGATGATGGGTTGAAAGTGGAAAAACAACACAAGGACTGAGTCAAAAGGTTCAGATCCAAATATCTTCTGCATGGATCTGACAAATGTCTAACATTCATAATTATAATTAGTTATAAAAATAAAACCTTGGGAGACTTTTAATCATTTTGTATAATACTGTCAGTTTTAAAGGAATTTAAAACTCCGAAGGTGCACGAAAATAAATTTGAAGGCTATAATTTAATTTTGTACATCTTTACACAATATTTATTACAATGTAATTATTTATTTTATCCACGAGAGTAGAACATTAAAAATGTTTGTGAGCCTGTGAAACATTTAGGTTCAGGCAAGACCAAAATTTGACCTCTGTTTTGCTCGTGTTGTAGTCTTTAATTGTGCCTTTGATGTTTACGGTCATGTTTTAAAGGACAATTAGTGGGTGTTGGCTCCTAAAACCTTTCTTTCGCATATTTTCTAATGATAGTGTTACTCCTTTTAAAAACAAATATGAATTTTGGGTAAGGCCACGAATACTTTGGATGGAATAAACGAATAATATTTACGAAATGTTGTTTCTTGATCTGAACCTA
This sequence comes from Argiope trifasciata, assembly GCA_026543055.1. Taxonomy (NCBI): domain Eukaryota; kingdom Metazoa; phylum Arthropoda; class Arachnida; order Araneae; family Araneidae; genus Argiope; species Argiope trifasciata. Next base: position 488,507 of record JAPMOQ010045993.1, on the reverse strand, counting down.
ACATTTTTACTAATTCTATGGTATTATCTTTTGAGATTTATCCCTAGCATGCAATTAATACACAAACACCAAAAAAATCAGTTTTGTATTTAATGTATGTTTTTACAATGGATTGAAACCAGTTGTGTTTTTGACAGAGATCAATAATTGTAGTCACATTGTAGTTTCAGATAATGGTTGAAGCTGTCGAATTGTCTTCCAAAATAGATAGGATCCTATAAAAGTTACAGATAAAGAGGGGTGATTTGAAACTCTTTCTTCATTTTAACTTAAAATTTCTTAATCTGAAAAGAAAATGTATACAGCAAAAATGCTTATAAAATGACATGTAGAATGATTTCTTAATTAGGTCAAGAGTAAATTGTAAAAAAAAGTGCAAAGAATTGTTTAAAAAATGTAAAAAATTCAACGAATTTTTTTAGATTTTTTTACTTTCAAACGTGATATATAGAAAGTGATAAGTAGCAAGAATTTCAAATTAATATTTTCATTATTTTTTGAAAAATTGGATTGTTGGAATGAACACAGTTGATGCAAAATTACTTTCATAATATTTAATTAGTACTTTTCTATCTGTCCGAATTGGAGAGCAGAAAAAAAAATGCTACTATAAAAATGCTATTCTATGATGATTCAGTATTATCCTATTCGCAATTGTTGATATTAACTCGAAAATAATAATAATAATAATTTTTTTTTAAAGTTTTTACTGCTACTGGCAATCGAAAAGCAACAAAACATGGTGTCGGTCATTGGGAAGTTCTTTTAGGTTTAACAATGGAGACCGAATGCTTCTTTTTTCCAAATTTAATTTCTATTGTTTTTTGCTGTGCCTTGTACCTACTACATAATGTCCCTACAAACTTTTCCCTTCTTTTTCAGTTAGGAAACAGAATTTGAAAAATTTGTCACTTGATAAGGCCATTACATAAAGTAGAGAAAAAAGGTTTCTTTCTTTTATTTTTTTGCTTTTTTTTTTACAATCGATTAATTACTCATTGTTTTTGTGTGTTCTTTTGCCCATATCTATATTCAAATTAGACAGGAAGACTATTTTAAGACCTCTTCAAGGACTTTTCCTTTATATACAACGTGATAATTAAGATCCCTGTTAGCACAAAATGCCCAGCAATATCTTATCTATTCTATATCGTCAAGATATTGTCAGCCATTCAGAATATCGAGACAATTCACTAAATCTCATGCTATAAGGAACAGTTTGTTGAAATTTTATCAGCATTAAAATCCCACAACCCTATTAGAACGAAATTTCATCAATATTGTTAAAACATTTTCTCAGAATTGTACTCTATTCAGAATACCATCATGGTGATAACACAAAATATCTTGTGCGTATAGGGATTTTAGCATTTCTATAATTTTAGTTTTAATAATGTTAAAATAATATGCGAAAAACAATATTTAATCGATCGTTTCGGAACATTCTTTTCATAGTTATTTTCGTGTATATTTAAAACTTAAAAGTTCCTTTTTGATAACAATTTCTAAAGAAATATTTCCGAATGGCAAAATAACAAAACATAAAACAGCAATAGAAAAAGTATTTCAGATATTTTTAAAAGGTCAGTAGGGAATGTGATCACGTGACAGATAAGGAAAATTATTTTTGTTATATGTATCATTAAATTGCATTACAGTAAAATATCTTCTTGCACACTAAGCCATTAAGTATATATCATAAAAATCTAAACAAAATAAAATCTTAAAATCGCTTTCATGAAATGAGGATTTCAGAAATAAAACTTTGCGGAGAAGTCGTTTTTATAGCTTTTATCACCATCCTCAGACGTAGTTAAAGATAAAAATTCAATCTAATCTTTTTGTTCAAATATTTTTATCGTTAGTTATACATCAACAACGTTCAGCTATTGTTAATATTACAAACCAGTTATATAACTATTTAATTGTGTTTTTCATCTTCTATAAAAACGTTTTGGAAAATAAACATAATTGCGAGCTAACATTCTTTTCTCGAAGTATCCCCATTCTGGTCGGCAGTGTTTGTAAACAGCGAAAAAAGCGAGTTGGCCGTGTTGACGCCAAGCAACCAGACCAGAGCAGAAGGTTTCTTACACTCGTATGACCTTGACCTTGACTTTGAAAATCCCCAGAACCCTATCTGGAACCCAGGCTTGCGTGACGAGTCGAATGTGGGGGTGGACGCAAACGATTTCCTGCCGTCTCATTAGCATATGGCAACAAGGAAGATCATAAATTTCAGCAGGGATGGTTGCAAAATTACGCCGGGAAGGCATTTTGGGTGGTGATTTCGATTGTGAAGGGTGAGGCAGCTTTGGCGAAAGAAAAATGGGATGTAGTAGAACATTTACTGCATTTGGGCTGCTTTGGTACTGGGGTGGTTGCAGTAATTCCAAGCTGATTGATATTCTATGAGGAAATTTTGCACGGATGGGTTGATCTGGAGGTGCACATGGCTGAATTTTCTGTGCTTTTATGCGAAAACGCACTTTCCACCAGACCCTCCAGACTGATGGAAAAGTCCGGTTTGTGTTAGATGATTACAAATGGCAAAAGACTGTTTTTTACAAAAGAATGTAACTTTGGGCAAAAAATGTAATGTATGAGAAAGTTCGGTATAGTATTGTGATGATATGTTATGGGACTACTATTTATACAATCCAGAAAGGGATATCTTTATACCTCAGATATTACATGTTTTAAGGGAAATGTTATATATTTTAACATTGCCAGTGGAGGTTTTTGGCATTTCGAACAAAAAAACAACAACTTTGAGGCCTTTCTTTTAATAAATTGCTCAAATTAGTTTAGAGTTTGAAAACATTTTAAATTTAATCAACATAGCAAGGATTTACTTTTGGTAATTTTATTATTATTATTATCACATGAGGATATCATATTGTTTTGGTTTGAGGTTTTTGAAGTCTCAAAATGCGTTGGCAGCAAATTTTGAAGTAAAAATGCGTAGGCAGCAAATTGGTAATATATCGCTTTCGGGCCATCAATTTTTCGTTTTAGAGTTATTCCGTAGAAAATAATGCAGAAGGCTGTCAACTAAAGTTACAAATTGATTTCCAAACCATTGATTATCCGAATTCTTACGAATCATCTTGTGTAATTTAAGTCATTAATCGGTTTAAACCGGTTTGAAAAATCACGAGATCACACATGCATTGATGTTTAGAAAAACGATTTTTTTTTTCTCTCGACTCAAAATCTGTTGAGCTTCAAAACTTTGTTTGCCTACTAGAAAAATTAAAAATGAAAGTTTCAAAAAATTATATATATATATATATATATATATATATAAACCGGATTTTTTTCTATTGGTTGTAGTTTTGATTCGGTTTTGTTCCTTTTTGCTTGGCTTAAACTATTATATTTATTATTTATTATTTTTATTATATTTATTAACTATAAACTATTATATTTATTATTTATATCATTATATTAATTATATTAATCTTATTTTAGTTGAAGCTGCAATTGCGCTCACTAAATACAATAATTGATTTTTAAAATTTTAAACTTGTTTGAATCCGAAATAATTTTTAATTTCGATTCCAATTTTGGTTTCGTTTACATAATTTTATTAATTATATTAATTTAAATTTGTTTCATTAATAGGTTCTACTTCATTTACTTTTCATTTTTGTGAACTTTATATATATATATATATATATATATTTATATATATATATATATATATGCACAGAGAGAGCGAGAGAAATCTCATGATTGTTTCAAATCGGTTTAAGCTGGTTAATAAAAATTAATTAAAACAAATAATGACTTAAAAATAATATTGTTCTCACATGATAACTTAAAATTTGTGACAGCAAAATTTTTAAAAAATTATTATTTTAGTAACCTTATGAAAATATATATGCTTATATTTATTTTTTATGACTCACGATTCAACGGTATCCTTGTTTGTACACAATATTATATAATTAATATATAAGCAGCTTAATATATAAGCAGATGTTCGGCGTCAATAAATTCTGTAATAACTAACTAGGAAATAAATCTGATCAGTTATACTTGACAAAATTTTAATGCATATTGCAGCGGATTGAGAAAAAAAATGAAGAATTGAAAAAAAATTCAAGCCAGAACAGTGATTGAATTGAATTAATTCACTGTTTTATTGTACAACATTTATTTTCCAATTTTTAATTGTTGATCTGTATTATTATTTGTACTTAAGCATTGGATTAACTGCAATTGTGAGGCAGAAAGTTTTCTGTTTTTGCCTCTCCGCTTGTATTTGATTTTGATTCACTATGGTGTTGGTGTCAATGTTGTTGGCGTTGTAAATAAATATTTTAACAGTTAAAACGAAGGAAATGTAATTTTCTTAAACATTTTAATTCTTAATTGTGAAGTACATTGTAAGAAGTATTTGTATGTAGATATGCATTTAATATTTGATGTAGGGATCATAAATACTAAACTGCATATTATCCTAATATTTCACAATTCTTAATGTTTCTTTTTTTTAATTATTTATTTGGTATGTAGCTTAATATTTTTTCTTTGTTTAATTTACTTGCATCACTCTTAATACTCCAGCAGTCCTAGATAATTGCTTAATCTGCCTCGTTAGAAAAATTAATACTCAGTGTGGTCACTTAAGTCTTCAAAATCCTAGTAATTATTGAGAAAACATGCTTTATTTCATGAAATTTCGCGATTTAAACTTAATCAGATAAATAAGCTTTAGATAAGTGTGGATGAACTTTTTATTACTTTAAGTAAAATTTGTTATATATTTATTCCAAGCACACGTGGGATTCAAAAGTACCAATTTGGTTTGGAGTGTGCTATTGCTAAAAAAGTAACTAAACGTTCTATTTAAAGGATGTCCCTAATTCTATGCTACAGGATATCTCTTTCTGTGAAAGTACTACTGTCGAAATTCTATCTATCAATGATATTTAACCTTTAACTGGGGATGTACGGTATCTCAAACCGAGAGTAGACTTTTCAACTCTATTCTGTTTTTTATTTCAATCGAATGGATTGGCCTGTATCTCCTATTTTCACTTCACGTGCAAAAACGGTTTCAGCGAATGCTTTTAAAAATATTTCAGCTATTTCTTTGAGCGACGTCTGCGAGACCGTGCTCCCCTTTTAGTGTTCCAGTATTAAGGATGGCTCTAAAACTTGGTCCTCGAAATATTACCCACTCTACTGATCCTCTTTAAGAGACCTTTAAATGAATTAGAAAATGATTTCAGTGATGAGGATAATGGTATATATGATTCTTTTCGATGAAAATTTGCATTCGATTATTATTATTATTATGTATATTATTTTTATGTGTTATTATTATTATGTGTTATTATTATTATTATGTATACTACAATTATTATTATTATGTTCAAATGCAGCTAATTTTCTGTGAAAATTCCTAAAATATATAAATATACTATAAGAGATATCTCCAGAATTTAAAGGCTGAATTTTATATTATCACTTAACTTGCATGTTTTAAATGATCTCGAAAACCGTGATACGAATGTTCACAAGTTTCTAAGCAGAAAGGATATTGATAAAAAATAAAGAATAATTTTATCTATTATCATTTTTTTCATATAATTGTTGAATTTTTTATTATATTGTTTTCTATATTCTTTTATATACTGGAAAAATTAATATGATTTTTTAAAAAAATTATGTATATTTTCAAGAATATTATTTGTTGAAGCATATAATTTAAGAAGGAAATGTTTATTCAATCTCAATTATTATTATTATTATTTTAATTATAATATATTTCGAGAAAAATTCTAAAACATATTTAAATATCAAGAAAAATATCTGGTGAATATATTGGCTGATTTTGATACTAAAATTTTATTTGACTGTAAAGAAAATGTGGTCTCGTAGATCACACTTCCTCACATCATTCCTAAATTTTCAACTAATTAACAATTTTAATTAATTAATAATTTTTTCCTAAAGTTATTTTTTCCAATTGTTTTGAGTATTTTGCTTTAAAATTCGAGCAAAAGATATTCTTTCGGCTTTTTTATACTACTTAATTCCGTATATATTTCTTTTGGCAACAGACAGTAGTTCATAATAACAGAATGTTTTAACGAATTTGTGTGACGATTTTTCTGTATGCTAATGTGTCTGATTTGGGAAAAGAATCAGAGCGAAAGTCAGAGCAGCGCAGCGGGCAAAGTTTGTTGACACTCTATCAGATATATTTTCATTTTAATGGTTAGCAAATAACAAAAGCTGTAATTTAAATCCGATAAATGTAGAGACAGTTGTAGCTAGTCCGTCACAGCTGCTGCAATTATTTCGACAACGTATTTATAAATTTCTTTTTTCGAAATGTCCCAGTTTCAGGATTATGGTGATGTTATGTAACTGAGATAAAAATTACTGTTCTGTAATTTATTCTGGTGATGAAACCTCGTTATTTCAAATGTCGTTGAAAGAAAACCTTAAAGCGAGATTACTTCATTTTTGACTTTTCATTTTGAGACTTTTTTATAGGTACACAATCTTATCATTTTCTTAAATTTCTAATATGTTGTTGCCAACCTTTTGATGGGCCGCGGTAGTCTGATGGTATGGTCTCGGCTTCGAAACCGGAGGGTTACAGGTTCGAGACTCTATTCTACCGAAGAACCGTCGTGTGAGGGGGTCTCTTGCACGTTAAATCTGTCAGGCCAAACGTCCTCCCGCTTGTGTGGAGAGGGGGGTACCAGTTCAGATGTCGTACTCGTCATCTGATCGTGGTTCAAAATTAGGAGGTCCGTCCCCAAATAGCCCTCGTGTTGCTTTAAAACGGGACGTTAATGTAACTAAACTAAACTAAGCCAACCCTTTGATTGCATATTTAAAAAAAATCACTATTGTGATCGAAAGGGCTCCAAAATTTTAATTCTGTCAGGGTAGACTATTAAAATCAATAAATCATGCCAATTTAGTTAAAAATACATTGAATATCATAAAAGGACATGATTTACACGGGGACAAAACAATTTAGGTCAATAACATTCAACATATATGCATTAAAATAATACTCGGGGACTACATTATGCTTTATGCCCACTTCCAAGACATGGACTGATTGTTCATGGCAACGGCCGATAGCGGACCGAGGAGAACAATTACGGTTACACTATTTAGATGTGATGTTTGCAAATGAGTTCAAATATTTTTCAAACAAAGTGCACTGATACTCCTTCTTATTCAATAATAACATGATCTAATAAAAATCTGTAATAGTAAAAATAAGCACATTAAACCGCGGAAACCTCGCTATTTCAAATGTCGTCAAAAAAGAACCTTTAAACGAGATTGCGCCATTTTTGACTTTTTACTTTGTTGCTTACAAATGGATACACAATCCTCTCATGTTATTAACCCATTTGCATCATTAGCGTACATATACGCTCAATTTTCCTGGTCACTATCACTGGAGCGTATATATACGCTACATCATATTATATGCTATGCATATAATATATACTCTACTCATATAATATACCATGCACCTATATGCATCCCACATTTCAAATATGACCACACTGAGTAAAATTAACAAATAATGCTCAAAACTGATTTTTTTCTACATTCATACAATTTTACACCTAAATATGAAAAAAAAATTCGATAATATGGGCCTTTTTTTCATATTTTCATATGATGCAAATGGATTAAATTTGCAATATGTTATCTGATTGCGTAATTTAAAAAAAATCCCAATTTAGATGGGCTGTTTGCAAATAAATTCAAATATTTTTCACACAAAGTACACTGATACTTTTTCTTATTCATTAGTAACATGACGTAATAAAAATCTGTAATATTAAAAATAAACACATTGAAGAGCGAAAAACGCGGGATGCAACAGGGAATGGATTGATTGTCAACCCGCGGAAATCGCGGAATATGCAGCTAGAGGATTAATAAAGGTTTTTATTACTAAACTAATTTGAAGCATGTGGTACCCTAATCAACAAATATATTTATTTATTTTAATAATATCTACCAATCTTACCTTATTGAAGTTTCGATGGATATGCAAATTTTAACCCTTTGGCTGCCATGGTTTACATTCATGATTCATATAATCTATCAAATTAAATTATCCCTTTTTTCATTATCATGTAGCAGATGTTAACTGGCAAATGTAAATCATAGGCGAATAACAAAACAGATAATATGTTAAATTTTGACTAGATTATATAACTCAGGTAGTAGCAGTACGTTAGGTAGAATTGCTTATGTTCAGAATCTTAAGAGAAATAGTTTAGTGGGTATTGGTTCATTTAAATTTAGCCAACCAAAATAGTAGATAAATTTCGAGAAATAAGAGAAAACCTTGTCAATGGAATTTTAAAACTTATCAGCCTATCGCTTATCACATAAAGAAATTTTTAAATTGGCTCTCTTCCAAATTCCTTTAACTTTTCTCTTTTCTTAAAATGTTAATTTGGGTTTTTAAAATCTATTCAGTTTTCATAATCCTGCAACTTCCTACGTATTTCAGATTTTTTAATTTCCATTGTTATAAATTAAAATTTGAAGGGAAAAAAAACTTGTTTTCCAGACAGAAAAACGTGTTTTGGGGTTACATTTTTAAACTCCAGCACCTCTGCTGATAAATCTCTGCTGCTCTAAAGATAAAAGATACCAAAACTTGTTCATTTGATGCTGCACAGATGTAGAAAAGTTGAAAATCTGGTACTGAATCTAAAAATTGAGCAAAAAGTACTTTTTGAACATATTATTATATGTAATAGATAGCATCGTCTAACGTCTATGCAATTGTTGTGAACTTAGTAGCGTAGCTATTGATGGTAATACTTTTACCAACCAGTCGTAACACACCTAAATCATTAAATGCTTACTTATTTTGTTTTTACCTTAACTTTTCAACTCACCTACTAATTTCCATATTTTCTCCAATTCTCCATTATTTACTAATGTTCTCCCAATTTAACTCATTACTTATCTAATGCTCCCATATTTACCCCAATATTTACATAATGCTCCTCATGCTTACCCCATTTCTCACTTAATGCTTCCATATTTACCCCAATATTTACATAATCCATCCATATTTACCCCAATATTTACATAATGCTCCTCATGTTTACACGAATATTTACATAATGCTTCCATATTTACCCCAATATTTACATAATTCTTCTCATGTTTACCCCAATATTTACACAATGCTTCCATATTTACCCCAATATTTACATAACGTTCCTCATGCTTACCCCATTTCTTACTTAATGCCATATTTACCCTATTTCTTACTTAATATTTTCCATGTTTATCCCACTACTTACCTTATATTTGTATTTACTCAATTATTTACCTAATGTTGCCCATATTTACTTCATTTCTTATTTAACCCATTTGCATCATTATATTATACATACGCTCAATTTTCCCGGTCTCTATCCCTGGAGCGTATATATACGCTGCATCCTATTATATGCTATGCATATAATATGATACATACTACATTCACATTATATACTATATACCTATATGCATCCCACATTTCAAATATTACCACATTGAACAAAATGACAAACAAGTAATGCTCACAAATGTTTTTTTTTCTACTTTTCTACAATTTTACACCTAAATGTGAAATAAAATGTTTTCCTTGAAGTGGGCCTTTTTTTCATATTTTCATATAGGTTAATGTTTCCATTTTTATATTGAAGTATCCCCCTCCCCCTTAAGACATTCAGTTAAGGAGTTGAGAAATCGTCTACTAAGTTCTTATTTTCCAGAAGGATGCAATAATGAGATGTTCTGCTGGCTCTACAGGGTGGTTACAATGTCTTTCTCTAATTACAAAAAATCACTGTAACCTAAAAGGAGTGATCTTCCCAAAACATTCACGCATATTCTCTAATAAACTTGTTATGCCAGAGAATGCCCTACATGAATTTGATTTTTCAGTAGATAAGAAATGTTAACTTTTTTCGGGAATTATGAGCTTGTGGAAGGTGAGATGTTCTCAGAATAGAACCTGGGACCTTTGGATTAGAAAGCCAGTAACATAAACACAGGGCAAAAGCATGCTCAGTACCCATTTTTGTTTGGCGAGCGGAGAACTTTTTAGTCACGCCAAGCGTTATGGCGAGTGTGCGTGAAATTGTTGCGTCAAGTGATTTTGACGACTTTGGTTGCGAGTAGATGGCGCCACATCAGTTGCGTGAAGGTTGAAGGTTCATTATTCGAGGTCACCAACGTAGGAGGTGAATGTGCTCTCGGAATAGAACCCGTGACCTTTGGGTCTGAAGGCCAGTAACATAACCACAGGGCAAAAGCATGCTCATGTGCCGTAGATGTTATTTGTCTTATTAAGATATCACCACAAACTTTTACTAAATCTATGGGGACATCTTTGGCCAATAAACCTTGCCATTCATTAACAGAGCAAAACAGTATCCGAATTCGTGATTGAGACACGTTTTTCTCAACACATTGAAGGACAAATTTGAAACAAAACTGCATTTGTCACAAATTTCCATACCCAATTTTTTATATTTATGTCATTGAATTTTCGAATTACATTGTTTATTTATTTCTGAACTTGAAAACTAATAGAAAGTCAACCCGTGAGTTTAATTCAAAATCAGACCGGTATCTATACTATAGATGATAAATCTGTACACCGAATTTTATCTATCTAGCTTTCTTCATTTTGCAAATATCGAGTAAAATTATATTCGAACATCTGAGCAGACGGACTTTTGAACATATTTCACTAAAAATTCGATATAAATCTATAAACTTGGTATTGACTGTGTACCAAAGTTCGACCATCTAACTTCAAATATTTTTTAATTATCTTTGTCACAGACAAATAGACATTTTCCAGAAATATGTTTTTCCAATTCAAAAGAGGTTTGAAAAATGAAAATTCGTCAAAACCTCAAGTTCGAATTTATTGAAGAATACTGTACTTTCTCGGTACTACATGTTCGATAAAATAAGAAAGCTAATGCAACTCGGCATATGGCTGTTTCAGTATATTGATGAAAAATATATAAGATTTTTTAATAAGTACATTTTTAAATATTACTTCGGTAAATTTTAATGTGTGTACTCTAAGTAACCCGAAAAAAAGTCAATTTAATTTTCAAGCTTTCTCCAAATATTGTCCAAGATTTCGGATGTCATTCATCGCAGTATTTGTAATCCTAATTTTTAGTGTATCATTATCTTCAACTAAGTTGCAAATACTCTATATGTTATGCAATCCCATAACTGACATTGAACAATATTGGGAAAAGTGTTTCGATTTTAATTCATGAAACAGAGGAACACATTGATTTTTTTTATTCTTTGCCACAATTTTATTAACAATCGAATGCAAAATCACTATTTCTGCTTTGGTCGAGCTATCTGTTCTACAAAAAAAATTAAGAATATGATTATTATATTTTTGTAATTACTAATATTATAAATTAATAAATCTTGACACTATAAAAATTTTACAATATTATGATCAGTGGTTCTTTTACAACAATCTTTTGTAATCAGGAAAAGATTTTACGATTACCCTGTACTTTTGATGACTAAACATATCTTCTTTTGGAAAAATTGAGATCTGGAATATTTTGTAATAATATTCATAACTATAATATTATAATACTCATAACTATAATACTATAATACTCTACTCATAACAATA
>JAPMOQ010045993.1:448667-476799 GCA_026543055.1 Argiope trifasciata | reverse complement strand
TACTCATAACTATAATACTATAATACTCGTAACTATAATACTATAATACTCGTAACTAAAAACATCTGTATAATATTTCCAATTATTTAAAGACTCATTACTCCACACTTTCCAAAGAAGTGAAAGTTCATATGATCCATTGATTATGTGATTGTTTAGTTCACTCAATCCATTTTGGATTTATAATTACCCTATAGCTTTTTCCAAGTTTTACCACAAATACACTTCATCTTCAGAAAAATGCATTCCTGGAAAAGTTCCCAAAGATTTTGAGAGATAAATCTAGAATTGATCGAAAAACCAAGAGATGTAGATTTTATTTGCAGAAAGCATCGAAGCAGGAAGTTGTGGTTTGTTTTCTTCAAAGCGAAACTCTGCCAAGATAGCCTTACATCAAAGTAACGATGGAAAACGTCAAGAATTCTGTCATTTATCGTAAACAAGAGGATTCTGCTTTATCATCTCACGAAGCTGGAAAGTTCATGAAGTTAATAAGAACATAAACATGGAAATGTTTTCGGGGCGAGAAAGTGAAGGGAGAAATCCTATTTGAGTGCATTTTGAGAGATTAAATGAGATACGATTATTTTTTTCAGCTATAAATACCAGAAAATGTAAACATATTCATCATTGTCATTTAGTTTAACTAAGAGTTTTGTCTTTCAAGTGGAGGAGGATGTATTTCATAATAATTATTCACAGTTCCATTTTGTTCTATGGCAGTATCACATCAATGAAAGTCGTTTAATGTAATCATGGCTAATGTTTTCATTCGTTTTATACAGTAAAAGCTCCTTATTCGCGCTTCCTTCATTCGCGTTTTCACTATTCGCGGATTTAAAAAATGCGACCTAATTTCTACATTCGAGGATCTAATAAGTACATACATAATAATAAAAGGATTCCAATGGGTATCCAACCCAATATCCTTTGTAACTACCATCAAATAAACTAATAAAAAAAGTAAAATAGATCTTGTTACAACTTTGTCTAAAGTATGTTGTTAAATGCAAACTGCAAACATACCCGAAATCGCGAATGCAATTGGACGAGATGGGTTCGAAGATAGATAGATATATGCAGATACAATATAGCATTATGTGTAAATATCTGCGCTCACTTTGAATTTTCCTTATTGCAAATTGCACTTACTCGCACACAAAATTCGTAGACAACAAACAAAAGAAAATTTTAAAAAGCGTTTAGCCTTCAAATGAAATAATCTGATTATTTTCGGAAGACTTAAGGATAATTTATAAACAATTCGCGTGAACTTTCATTCCAGGAATAGATTTTATATGCAAGATGCGCCGATAAATGTGCTCGGGATTTGAGATCGGAACCCATCAATGCATTAAGACATCCCTGCTTCTAAAAGCTGTTTCGCGAAAAAGATTAGTGAAAGCCTTCAAGTGTTTGCACCTCCGGAAAAATCGATGCCTATGAAAGTGACTTCACTCGGTTACTCGGTAACAATTTTTCATTTCGAAATCTCTCACTGACATTTGAGAGGAACAAACATCTGAATGGAAAGTTACAAATATGCTCGGCTTGAAATAAATTCGTTTTTTTGTTTGTTCGAATATCAACGTCTAATTATATGATTTATAGTAGAGATGCTTTCATAGAATTAAAGATAGCATTTGGCTTCGTTTTAGTTACATTAACGTCCTGTTTTGAAACAACCCTAGGCCTATTTTATGACGTAATTTTGAAACCGTGGTCAGATGACGAAGACGACACCTGAGCTGGCACCCCTCTCGTCACACTACATTAAGGAAGCGGGGGACGGTTACATGACGGTTCTTCGGTGGAATCGGTTCACGAACATGAAACCCTCAAGCTCCAAAGTCGAGACCTATCCACCAGGTCACGGTGGCCCGATAACATTTGGCATGAAACAGAACGAAACGAATCACTCATGGAATATATAAAGAGAAAATCTGAGTTTAAGGTTCTGTACTTTTTAGACCCCAGAGAAATATATTTTTGGAGTTATGTCTATCTATCTATCTGTCTGTCTGTCCATGCGAAGGCGATAACTCAAAAATGTTTCGAACTAGATGCATGAAATGTAATGTTCTTTATATCAAATTTATATATTTCTATCGAATTTTGAATGAAATTAATAAATAGAAAGTTGTTTATCTGTGTGTTTATACGAATTCAAGAGATCATTCTTACCATAAAATGGAAAGAGCTAAATGGATAAAATTTGGTATACAGTTTATATTTAGTTATCTTCTAATGTAAAAAGTTAATGCCCATTTAATGCATATAATGCATTTTTAACGTTTCATACCTTAATATGCAATATAAAATGTAAAGTTTTTTTCCCCCAATCCTTTTTCTGCTCCAATATGAGTTTCCCCTAGATTGTTTTTTGTGAGGATCCAATGTCATCAAGTATAGTTTGTTCCTTAGTGCTGGATAGGGTTGCACATCGGTGGCCCTATCGAATTTCTCGTATGGTCTTTGGTTAGGTCGGGGTATCGCATATTTAATACAGCTTATCATCTAAAACATGGATCGTATCAAATTTTGAATCAAATCTGACTAAAAATTAACCGTTTGTTTGTCTGTATATTTATATGTGTGGTGCCAGATATATCACTTCCAGCCATTGAGTGACGCCTGTGACCTCACTTCCCGCCACTAAGCAGCCCTCTGGTGGAGAAAACGTGAGCGAAGTGCAGTTCATCTCTGGACGAGGCATGATTACGGCGTTCAAAAAACAACCGAAGACGTATGTGTAAAGACGGAATTACGACGAACTTGGTCATCCATTCCATCCTGTAAATTAGTCATCACCATTTGTTCATCATTAATCTAACTTCATTGTCATCCATTAAATTCTAAAGGATCATCTGGATTCATTATTGCTTGGCCATCACGACACCCCATATATGTGTATAAACACCATCATTCAAAAACAGAACGACTTACGTACTAGAATGTAATACATATTCTTTTAACTAAAATTACAATTCTGAGCAAAACTACGATTTCAATCAATCGACACAATTCTTCCAAGATGCATATTCGATTACCATGCACAAAAAGCTCATGAGTTGGCCCGTGAAACTAAAAATCTGAGCATCTGTGACGCTTTTGACTTTTCTCAAGGTTAATAAATTTTATACAGGAGTGAGGGAATGTCATCTTTATTACGCAGTTTACGAGAAAGTTTCAAAGAGACCACACCCATTGGTTAAGAGAGAGGTGATAGTAAGTAAATATACTCCTCTCCATTTCTTCTTATAGTAGCGCAATACGGAATGATAACATTATATAACACTGTGTAAAATCTTATTTCCTGTCGATACTGTTACGTTCAATGGTGGCAGGGGGGTCGGCTGTATACAAGAAGTAGTGTAAAATCTTATGTTCACAGAGCATGAAATGGAATGGATTATGTTTCATTACATTCACATATTTAACTGAATCCACATATTTATACCCACATATTTAAATGAGCTTATATTCACATATTTAACTGAACTGAGTGTGTATTTTGAATCTCTCTCCTTTATCTAATTGCATCTAAAATTTAATATTCTTTAGCTTTCATGTCAAGGCGAAGTGCCATATTACAGTTATCCCTAATATTATTTCAGTTTTTTTTATAAGACTGAATGATGCTATATCATTTTGATACAACGTATCAGGTACACAAAACTGGTGCAAAATAAATATGTAAGGAACTTAGTAACACTTTTTATATTCAACGAATTAATTTCTTCATCTCCTTCATTTTCAATCGACTGATATTGCATAAATCTAGTTCAAAGTATCACTTCGATATATCGTAGTTATTTATCTTGTTTTGACAATGCTATCAGCATGAACATATAATGTTTTTAAAAAAACATTATGTATATTTTTTATGTAATGCAATGGTGCCACTGAAGAATTCCAGCCTTCTTCATTAATTATATCAACAAAGTTAATCTTTTCTTCTCCTCGCCTCCACGTCAATCTCTGTCAAAACTAAGGTCAACAGTACATCGTCATCAATGCCTAATCCGAAGAAGTAAAATCCGACTTTGAAATCACATTTTTGAATCATCCTCAAATTATTTCAGTATCAACCACCAACCTGTGCTTAAGTACAATAACCGATAACCAACGAGTACTCAGTTTTATTTCTACGCTTAAAAATAATCGATTAAGGTACCGTGGTAGCTTAATAAACATCAGGTAGAAAATTGGCATCTAATCCCGAAAAAGCAAAAGCAGGTATGCTGGTGCAACCTTACTGGTAGAGGTACAATTAGAACTACAACCTTACATGTACAGGTACAAACTTAATTCTGCAGTAAAATAAACCGATAATCATTCAAAATTTTGGTTTATTTGATCCAAAATTTAATATGGATTTATGTGTCTGAGAATAAAGTCATGAACCAAATTTCATCAATGTAACTTGATGCGTATTTTGTATCCATTTGCAGAAGAATGAACAAGCGGACGTGTTTCCAGTAAATGGATTTTATTCACATTTTAATCGAAATTTAAAATAGTGGCGTCAATTACCGAATTTCATCAATCTAGTTCAATGCGTTTTTGATTTTCATAGACAGACTTATATAACTTTTAAAATGTTTTTTTTTCCTTTCGTTAGGATTTATTTAAGTCTAAAAAGTATAGATTTATCAAAATCTTGAGATGGAATTATTTAAAAATTATAACAGTACATTCCTTGTGCTATACCAGTACCTATCAAATTTCAAGCCATATTTAATATGGGCCTGTATGTTAAGAAGCATGTAAACGCGATAGCTAAAAAAATGACTTATATACCAAAACTGGTAAGTGATTTTGCGATTATAATTGAAATTTTTTTCAAAAAAATCAAATTTTGGTTTTAGTCGATTGGGGAAAAAGCGTCTAAAATCACTAATTCATCTTTATTAGAGAATATACGATAAAGTTTTGGAGACACCATTCCTTCATGTTCAATTTCATTTTAATTGTAATCTCAAAAGGAAAAATGTCAAACCACCACTAAGCACATCAAATGTGTACAGTTCTTGTGATAAGCATAAGCTCCCTTAGAAAACCCGTACAGCTGTCATAAACATTTGGGCATTAAAATATCGCGATCCGCAATCCAGATTAGAAACAGAAAGCCCAGAAGAATGTCAGTAGAGCAGCGAAAGGGATTTGCTCTTTCACAATTCGGCCCAGTCCACACCGATGACCTTCAAACCAGCTTTTCTCACGATTTCATCACCGTCTTTAGTTCTGCCTGCAGTTACACAAACAACGCGAACGATCTCAAACAATCAGAAACCTGTTCCTTGTGCTCTGGTGATTGTTTTCGAGAAATCTGTCATCTGCAATGCTTTTTAAGTGGAATCGACTCGACTGAGGGGGGGGGGGGGATGAGATTCCTCCACCCTTCCTTTTGAGATAAATAAGTTCTGTTCTGTACTTTTTTGAAATAGAGGAAAAAGGGGCGTGTGACTTTCATAATCTGTCAAAAAAAAAAAAGAAAAAAAAAAAGGTTAATTATTGAGGAAAAACTATATAAACAAATAAATATTTAACATTTAATACCACACTTCTATTTCTAGAGCTGTAAACAAATAAATAGGAATAATGAATTTTAAAAATATTTTTACAAGTTTATTAATAACGTATAATGTCAATGAATCCTCATTTCAATTTCACCTAAATGCTATATTTATTTAAGAGAAATTTAAATAAAATTTTTATTTATAATTTTCTTCTTGTTATTGTTACTTTTTGCCCTTCACAAGCCCGTTGACAGAAAGCTGTCAAAGATTTAAGCCGAAATGAGGGTCTCTTGTTTGTTCAGAAGAGCCAACTAGGGCCAGGAGTATCACTTAACTACTTCATGCTTTACATTCGCGTGCACAAACCCTTTTTACAGGGGAGCATATTCATAGAGCTTCAGATAGAACACAGAAGAACAACCATGCCCAGACCCGGATTCGAACCCGGGACTCCCAGCTTGCGGGGAAGACACTCGACCTCTATGCCAGGACGCTAGCATTTATAATCTTAAGCAGCGTAATATGATAGCACTAGATTATTCTGATAATGTAATAATTCGCATTCGCTATGCTAATGATAAAATAGGGAAAAGAACTCTCTAACTAAGGACCCTTTTTAGGACTTTGTCTCGATTGTGTAATAAAAAATAACTCTGAAGAATTCTAACAACAATTTTTAAAAAGGAAGATATCAACCAATCAGAGTGGTCTCCAAAAATTTTCTCGTTTACTCTCTAATAATCTTGTCATGCCTGAGAACTCCTTGCATGGCATTCGTGTACAATAGGTAGGTAATATTAATCTTTGTCGTAAATATAACATTTTTACAGAATCTGTTATGTCATTCTTGGCAAGTTATTTGGCGATTAATACCGTGCATGCGTTCATACTATCCAAAAATCAATTTTGTGATTTAGACTCATTTTTCTAGACCGATTGAAAGAAAAATTTGACACAAAATTTCCCGTGTATGTATAAAATCACATACTCATTTGGTACATTTAAGTCATTGCGTTTTTTAATTATCATGTTTATATATTTCTAAAAGTACAAACAGACGGACAGTCAACTCTTTCTTAGATTTGGTTCAAAATTTGATTACTGTTAATATTATAGATATTGAGTCTGTGTACAGAATTCTCTTTATCTAGCCCCATTCATTTTATAATTATCATGTTAACTTATATTCAAACTGTCAGACCTCCCGTAAACAGATTTTACTGAAAATTTGATAGAAATCTGCAATTTGGTGTTTATACCGTATATTAGAATCAAGTGATTAGTTGACACCATTTTTTATTTATTTTTATCTCAGATAGACTGGAAGATGGATATTTTCCAAAAAAGTATTTTACGAACTCAGGGAGGCCTAAAACGTAGAAATCCGTCAAAACCTCAATTTCGAATTTTTTGACGATTACTGTACTGCTTCTACATTCTGTATGTGAGCAAGTAAAACCGAAAAGCTTAGAAGTAAAATCGTACAATAGGAGCACTCTAATCAATTAAAAATTAAGTGATTTTTATCTCAAACACTATCCACTATCAACTGTCTTTCAATTTTTTTTATTATTAAATCTCATCCATATTTTAACTCTAATGTCATCTATGTGTTAGGTCAAAATGATGGATTATTTTCTGAACCTAAGGTGACCAAAAAGTGGGACTTCTTTTTATAACTCTTTCTGTTTTGGAAAAGCAATAATAAACGTACCAGCAAAAAGATTTACATGTAAAAGGAAACACCTGCAGGATGAAGTAAAAAAAGAATACTGTGCACGAGCCCATTTCGCTTTCTTTCCTCCATGTTCGATCATTAATCAATCACTGATAAGTTTCCTCGGAGCATCGTAAATCATGCTGGAGGCACGAAAGGAATGCGCCGCGAATAAAAAAAAAGACCCAATTTGCATAATCCTGTCTATTACTGCAAGAATTTCCTCTTTAATTTTTGATAATTTCTTTTACTAACTTTTTTCATGTAGTGGTTCTTGGTGATTCAGCTTTACGGTAAAGAAATTCTTATTCATTACCTAAAAAAAAACAATGAGGAAATTTTTTGTTCAAAATAGAAAAGTTTAGTCCTAATAAATGATCTGTTAGTTTAACTCCGTGAAAATATTTTTTTGCAAACTTTTAATAAAAAAAGATCAACGTAAGGAAACGAGAAATAATTCACTTTACTCAAGCCTAATTCTGAACTTCTGCAACAAGTAGATACAAATCTCTTTAATTTTTCTGCTTAATTTCATTTCCATATTAGTTATTAATGAACTTATTACTAACTAATGTGGAATTTTTTATTAATAATTTTTATTTATTTATTTATTATTAATAAAAAATCTATCAAATGTTTCATCGAGTGTTGGCTCATTTTAAATAGCAGAAAATTGGATACCGATATTACACGTTTAAGAATTGGCCGTACTAGACTCACACATAGGCATTTGTTGTTGGAGGAGCCCGTCCCTCGATGTATTTTATGTCAATGCCTTTTGACAGTTCAGCACACACTAATGGAGTGTCCACGTTTTGATTCTCAATGAGTTCGGTGTTTTCATTCCCCTCATTTTGTATTAAAAGACATCCTTCATAAAGTGCCTCATCCTCAACTTTTTACTCTTTTAAAAAACGATTGGTTTCTTTTACCTTATTTAAGTATTTTATCACTTTTTGTAATGTTTTAAATCTATGTGACAGTTCATTTGTGCATATTTTTTAAGGTCTTGAATAGAGTTTTGAAGCAGAGATTTTGATTAACCTTTTAAAATGTGACCATTTTACGAACCATAGGCTTGCATATACCTTGTCGTTGGCGCTGTATAATCAGAAGTGGTTTTAGAACCAGTAAATTCCATCAACTCACTAACTCACTATTAATAAAAATAAAATAAACAATAATTGGTTATTTTTTATGTTATTAATGAACAAAAGAAAAAGTGTTACCTCAATTTTTATCGTAAAACTTTCTTTTTATTTTCTCGTGAATGAAATACAATTGAAAAAGTAATCTTCAAATGCTATAATCATGGACAAAAAATGAAACTAACTGTAGACAAATCCCCACCTTTAAGGTCTCAACAAGTTCGATATACAAATGCTTGAATTTTGTAGGTGAACTCGATAGTTCAAAAATTGTTTAAATTGGACAGACGAAATTTGATATGTGGTCTTGACAACAAATTTGTCGATTTTTTAAATGAAATCCATATGCATGAAATTTTTCTATCTGCCTAGCAGTTCGAGTTCAAATGAGCAGGACAACTAGAAAATACAAAAAGATTACGGATGGATAAAATTTGATGCATTTTATCAAGAATTATTTGTATTATTATGAGGGGTGATCCCAAAAAATGTTTACAAGGCAAAAAAAAAGGCTTTATTAGCAATAGACGCAGGATACAAGTGGTAATTTAAAGACATATGTGGCGGTCACTTCTCTATACTATCACCAAATCTGTTAAGACATTTATCGCACTGCTGGACCAATGTGTTTCTCCCACCTTGTTTAATAACCAGATCTCTGGCTTATGAGTCAGTTCTCGGCACCTTTTTGAACATCACCGTCTGATAAGAACTTTGCTTCGGATAAGTGTTTCTTCAATGCCGGAAAAAGGAAATAGTCACTGAGAGTCAAATCAGGGCTGCTTGAGGGATGACACCAGACCTCCCACGTAAACGTTTCCAGCAATCTCTCTGTCCGCTTCAAAAGAGTGACGCCATTTCGTTACCTATTTTCTACTAATTGCTTCAACACCAGTATACTTCAACAATTTGTCTGTGAATGTCCGATAGGAGCCCTTTCTTGGCCCATAGAAATCGTATCACGGCTTGCACCTCTGTGCCAGACCACTTTTCTTGCCATTACTGAAACTGTTTCAAGTCTCAATACTTCTTGCATACAGCCGGCCTCTCCGCCACCACTGAACGTAGCAGTATCGACAGGATTTGTTGTGGTAGACTGCAAGTCTCAATACTGTCTGCTGGAACGATCTGCCTAAGCCAACTAGCATCATCTGTCTTTACTCTGGGTAACAATATTCTCATCCATAATTTCTACTATTCAAATACTACTGCTTATAAACCTTACTTTGTTTCACCCCTTGTAATGAAATTCCAATTTAAAAAAAAGCCCAATATAATGAAACAAGAAGTAATTTACTTTAGGGCCGCTGTAGCCTGGTTGGTAGAGCGTCAGTCTCGTAACGGAAAGGTGCGGGTTCTGTCCTCATCTTGTCCAAAGACCGCCGAGTTGGTTAATGACTGTTAGGGCACATTAAATAGGTCGTAACTGCAAAGTCCTCCAAGTTCTCATCACAAAACGATACCTCTGAGGGTACTGAATCAGGGATGAGTCGGTCTCTGATGTGAATCTAAATTCTGACTTGCGGATGGATGAATGAGTGTTATGAATAAATTTGACCGCCCCCTAAAAAGGGTTGTGCCGTGTGTTCGAGCAAAGTCGTCCTTTCACCCGAACGGTGCTCGTTGACAACGGAAGGCGCACACTTCTGTCTTCATTGGAAAGAGCTCTGCTCATTCGGGTTTGGTATGACCAAGTGGCATTTGACAACAGCAAGAAGTAATTTACTTTGCCCAAACCTTATTGTGGACGTTTGCAATAAGCAACTACAAACCTTTTACAACGTTTGCTTGGTTTCATTTCTCCATTAGTGTGATTGTTATTTAGGAACAATAAAGAAAAGTGCCGGATATTTTCACTGTTGACTTCCTTTTTATGCATGAAATTTTCAAAGCGAAAGTAATCTTCAAATCCTTGTAAGCATGAAAAAAAAAAAAAATGTGAAACTTCAGATGCATAGACAAATTCCAGCTTTTTATATTTCCCCGAATTAGATATATGAATTGCTTGAATTATGTGTATTTGTTTGTGTATTCGATAGCTCAAAAACAGTTTGAACTAGACAAATGAAATGACACCAAATTTTTAGTTTGTTAAAAAAATTTTTTTGAATAAAATTCATACAAAAGAAGTTTGTCTGTCTGTGTGAGTGAGCTCAAGTGAACACGGAAAGACAAACACAAAGAAATATTTTATGGGTGAGCGTTTAGAAGCAATAATAGGTGGATAAAATGGTGTGACTTTTTATCTAGTATTATTAATGAAATACAAACTCGTATAATTGAAGCAAATCCGTTATTGAACTGACCATTTTTGGTTTATATTTCAGTATATATCTAAATGCGATAATTCAAAATTACTAAGACTTAAAATAAACGAAATTCAGAGTATGATCTTATCTCCAAACTCTGTTAAGAATTTTGTTTTCAATGAGTTAAAAAAAGGCGCTCAAAAAAGGTACTCGGTTTTCTACTTTATATACTATGGAGAACAAAACGTTCATCTGTGAGACAGAAATAAAAGTTTGAGTACTCATGAAGTTCATGGTCTTGCTCAAATTTCATAATTTTTTGGTGAATAGAAGGGGGAGGGTAAATCTTATTAGGGAGTATGCAAGAAAATTTCGTCTAGACCATTACAGCTGCTTTAATAAATTCTTAAAAAATGAAATACAATTTTTAACTAACTTCTGTAGGCTTTTAGTGTTTATTAGAGGTGAAAAAATATGAATGAGGTTGATTTTTACGGTTGGAAAAACGATTTAAATTGTATTTAAGGGAAGAGAAATAAACATTTTTATAACTGCGGTTTAATTAGCCCTGATGTTTGACTGTTATAACTCCACATTATTCCTAATGTAATAGATTTAGAATCTATTATATTTGGAAAATCAAAACTGTAGGGAACACAAGTTTCACAAGTCGTGCAATGAATTATTTTAGATGATATAAAATAGCTGTTAAATAAATTACATTCAGAAAAAATCTTAAACATCCTTTGAGGCAGAATTTGAGAAAGAAAATAACTGTTCCCCCCTTTTTTTCCTTTTTCTTCTTTTTCCCCCTTTTCTTCTTTTCTTTCTTCTTCTTCCCCCCCCCTTTTCATCCCCCCTTCTTTCTTCTTTCCCTCCCTTTTCTTCATTTTTCCCCCTTTTTTTTCTTCTTTTTTTCCATTTCTTCTTTTTTTCCCTTTTTCTTCTTTTTTCCCTTTTCTTCTTTTCTTTTTTCTTCTTTTTTCCCTTTTCTTCTTTTCTTTTTTCTTCTTTTTTCCATTTATTCTTTTTTCCCCTTTTCTTCTTTTTTTAGCCATCATATGATGGGATTTATCGCTTCTTTGTGCCAATTGTAAAGTTACTATTCTCATCTACATTCATTAAAAATCTACCTAATATTCACATAAGTTACGAAGCAATGCAATAAATGGAAGTAAAAAATATATCTAAAATAATTAGGGACCCCACAGATAAGAAGTGCATTTCTTGAAAGTTATATTACCTAAAAGGCTCACCTGGTTAACGGTGATTCAAAATTTCAGTCTTTCTCAATAGTTAATGAGTGATGATGATATCGTGTCCGCTTTTACAACAGAAAGGAAAGTGCAGTAGACTCCTGATCATCAGGAGGTAAGAAGTCTGACCTTAGCTCATATGACGATGACACTCACACACTCGCTTGCACAACCCCTTTTTACATGGGGATCGTTCATACATCTCATAGATAGAACCAAGTCCAAACCAAGAATAGAACCCGGGACTCTCAGGTCACACGGAAAACGGGCTACTTCTAAGCCACGACGTCGGCGCCAGTTAGCAAGTTAATTACATATATTTACAGTGTGGTTAGTTTGTTTAGTTTAGTTATATTAACGTCCCGTTTTAAAGCAACAAGAGGGCTATTTTGGGACGGACCTCGTCCTTTTGAACCACGGTCAGATGACGAGGATGACACCTGAACTGGCACCCCATCTCCATACCACACTAGTAGGAGGATGTTTGGCCTGACAGATTTAACGTGCAAGAGACCCCAACACGCGACGGTTCTTCGGTGGAATCGAGTCTCGAACCTGAAACGCTCCGGTTCCGAAGACGAGACCTTACCACCAGGACACCGCGGCCCTACAGTGTGGTTAGTGGCAGTTTTTCAGTTCAGAGCAGGGAAATGTTTTTAAAAATTTTTACTCTGAGAAACTTTATCTCTGAATAATTTCAATTTTTAATTGCGATAATCTAAATAGTAATTAACAAATTAATTCGAATCATTTATAAGCATTTTTACAATGATTGACTTCTAATGAAGGAAAACAAATATATATAGTAAAAAGAAGTGGAGCTTTTAGAGAAATATGAAATTAAATCCGAAATCATAAAATATAAATCAGAGAAAGAGAAAGAAAAAAAACCCCAAAAGATCGAATTTAAGTATTTTCATATTTAAATTCGATCTTTTGGGTGAAGAAACAGTTGGTTGAGTGCCATACATGAGCTGCAGAAATCTTCGTAAACTCTCGTAGGAGGGTCACGGTGGCCTGATGGTAAAGTCTCCACTTCGGAGCCTAAGGACTGCAGGTTCGAGACCCGATTCCACCGAAGAATCGCCGTCTAAGCGAGTCTGGTGCAAGTGAAATCCGTCGGAGCCAAGAGTCCTGTCGATGTTATGGTGTAAAAGTTTGGAGTGGAGCGGCCATCTCAGGTGTTGTTTTCTTCGTCTGGCAGCGGCTCAAAATTACGCTCGTTCTAAATAGCCTTGTGTTTTAAAACAGAATGGTAGTATAGCTAAACTAAACCCATGGGGAAAAGGCAGCGTTTTGCTGGTTGGTGGTGAATATTGGTGGTGCAAGAACCAATCCTGGCTAAACTTCGCTAGTAGTATGGTTGAAATATTGACATCAATATTTGCAAACCAACCTTTTACTTAGTGATGCAATTTCTGAAATTTTTTAAAGTTTTTCAGCATCTTGCAGGATCAGTTTGTTTATCTAATATTCATTGATTTTTGCAATTTTATTATTTTTTATAATTTTCGTTGTAATCGAACTTTTAGTGCAAAAATTATCTAAATATGGAAAAAAGTAAAATAAAATAAAAATTTTAAGGAATAAAATGTAAATAACTGCAGTTCTATGGACTAAACGTTTCGTATATTCGTAGTTTAAAGCTTAACTCTCAAATAATTGGGGCTCATTTTCCTCAGAATCTACAACCCTTGATTTAATTCGCTCATCGCCGTAAAGCTGGCACACAAATCCAAACGGAATGTCACCTCCAGCGGATTCAAAATGATAATTTTTGGCTCTTGCTCAGTACTTTGAGCATCAAATCATTGTTTGGCAGATACGAACAAATAAAAAGCTCTTTAAAAAATATTAAGACACAAATAAACCCGACACGTGGCAAAACTGAACTTGTCAACTCGAAACTAAATTTGTGTCAGAAGCGGCAGATTATGGGCAAAGACAACACGAATAATCAGACAATTAATAATTATCAAATGCTCCATTCAAAGAATGAAGCATTTGATAATGCACTTTCACTGAAACTATATGTTAAAACTGTAATGTGCTGATATTTCTTAAGAATAGCTAAAAAATTTATTAATATTTATATTTATTTGGGTTCTTTCGAATTAAGGCATTTTTTACGAGGTGAAACGAGTAGGAATTCTTCCTTTTTGCATTATTTTTGAGTTTAGTCACATCAAATCTGTTTATTTTAAGGTTATGGTAGTAATTTAATTCCATATTTATAAAAATTACCAAAATATAACTAAAAGATATTCACTCTTTACTCGTTATTTCAGCTATTTCAATTAACAAAAAGAATTAAAATTTTCTTTTGATGTCAACAAAATAATTTTATCAACTAAAATTTTGAAGTCAAAAAGGAAAATTGTGGCAATTACTCAGCATTTAGAATCTTATTCTTCGACGTAACTAAAGGAGCAAATGAAACATAAATACACGTCTCACGTTTTTTACTTTCTCATGCGTAGAACATTATAGTAATTAATAAATAGAAAATTAGTAATAGTAAGTATAGTAATTAGTAATTAGAAAATTAGTAATAGTAAGTATAGTAATTAATAATTAGAAAATATAGTAATTAGAATAAAAATTCGAATTCGAAATTTTTATGAATCTTCATGTTTTAAACCTCCAATAGTTCAAAATACACATTTCTGGAAAATGTTCGTCTATCTGTCTGTAACAAAGACAACCGAAAACACTTTGTTGTTGTGTCTTATCCCAGCTGGTTGACAGTAACATCAAACCAGGTCCAAGAGCCCGAACGTCTTCAAACAATGTAGCATTGCCTCAGGACTCGAGAACAGTTGGCCTCTATTGAAATCGATGCAGGCCAAAATGTGGGCAGGAGCATTTTGAGTCGCATTGCATTTTAGACATATGGGATAAAATTTGTGGCCCGTCACATGACGTTGTACACGAGTGTGTCCGCTTCGAAATCTACCGAGAGTTGTCTGATCACGCCTGTTGCCAACCACTACTAAAACAAGTCCTGAGAGATTTTCCGATACCATTAATGCACGGGGCCCCTCCTCCAAGAATAACAGATATTTTGCCCAACTCGGGTGGCGATTTCTGAAAAAGTAAGGCATCCACCATGAGCAGTATCCTTATGACTGCCCTCTCGAGTCTGACCATCAGCCATTTCATTTCCGTGCACATTCACATGCGACTGAACCCACTGAAAGGTGATCTTAACATTGGCAATCAAGCGATTCAAAAGTTAGACGATGTTCCTAGTTGTGCAGTTCCCATGCCCACCATCCAGGTAAATGCTGAATGGTGCTTCGGCTGTCTCTCAGAATCAAAATGCCAGTGCAAACACTCTTAGTTATGCAAAGTCTTAAAGCCTCCTCAATAGCTATTCGTTTTGCTCGGAACACTGAACAGTTGTCAGGGTTTCTCACACAGATTCAAATGCCGTTTTCCTTTTTAACAAACAATCCACTATCCGAAAACAATTTACTTCACCCATGCTGCCATCAGTACAGCTATACAACACATCACAAATGATTGAACACACTTTGAGCTAGACGATTGCAATTTAGTTTGTCCTTTTTACACCAAATTTGCAGATTTATATGAAATTTTGAACAAAATTCCTTTAGAGGTAATCCGTTTGTCCGGCTGTTTGAATATGAATTAACTACAAAAAGGAAAAAAAAAAATGTTAGACATAAAATTCCGGTTCACCAAGTTAACAACTATACTGCAGATACTTGCCAAATTTTGAGCCAAAATGGATTGACGTTTATCGGTCTGCATTTTTAGAATAATGTTAACGCGATAACTCAAAGTCGCAGCGACTTAAATATGTCACATTCAGTATGAGAGTTTTTACCTTCAAAATGTAGTTTTGTATTAAATTTTTATTTCATTCGATTGAGAAAAATGTGTGAAAAATACCACAAATAAGATTTTTGGATACTATTAAAGCATCCTTAGGATTATTCGCCAAATATCTCGCCAAGGATGTCACGAAAGCTTCATTAAAAATGCAAAATTCACAGCAAAAAATATTTTGTAGCCAGTGCCATCGCCATGGGAGGTATTTTTTTTGATAACGCCTTAATGAGAGGGTGTGCTAGATAGCTTTGGTAAGATCACTCCATATAGTGTTTTAATGACCTGTATAGTTAATCTACGGGGCGTAGAATTAAATCATGTGGAAAGAGCCCTTCAGAAATCTCTTTCTCACTAACTTCCAAAAGTAGATATTTTTTTTATGAATTCAAATATCATCTTTATATAAGTACTTTTTAAACAAACTGGAGTAATTACTCTGAAACTTTCTCAGAGATATTCCAAAACACAATCATTTGATTCAAAGTATAAAAATTGATTTAAAACAACAACAGGAACGCGTAAACCTATTTCATTGCTATTCTTAAATTACTGTAATCTAGGTTGTAAAAAAAAAAAAGGTTGAGCACCCACAACTGCTGGTAACCGCAGTCTTGGAACAGATCCAAGGCTTAATTCATTACTTAATCCACGTGTCTAAAAATTAATTCGACACTGCTGCTCCTTATGCGGTCGCTAAATGATTCATTACGAAACGGGTCAGTCAGAAGCCACGGCACGCGTTTTTTTCTTTTCATTTTGAAAACGGAGTACCCACAAACTAACGCTTTCTCATGTTGTAAACTGTGCTGTCGGCTTTTTGCCAACAAAAGTTCAAAGGTATTGGATGACAATTTTTTTTTAATTCTTGACACCAAGGACGTGTTGCAAAGTGCGCAGTAACATTGGGAAACGATGAGTAGTAACAAATACAATGACCGAAACTGACCAATTAGCTTCAGAATGAAGCAGAACAAATAAGTTTTAGTTTAGTTATATTAGAGTCCCGTTTTAATGTACCACTAATGCTAATTTCTGAACCGTGGTCAGATGATAAGTTGGCCCCCTCTCTCCAAACTTCCACCCCACACCAGACAAAAATAAGGGCATAAATATCCCCAATTTTTCTACTCGTACACCATACTAAAATAATTCTCCACAAACTCTCGTTTATATCCTTTCCATTAGCATTAAAATTATGAAGCTTCGACGAGACCCTAAATGCCATAAGTGCTCAGATTTTTATGTTCAAAAACCCGCACATGTGCGTTTTGTGTTTTATGGTATCATGAAAAAACGCAAGTATCCATTATAGACGTCTTTTTGTCGGTAGATTGTATTCAAAGATTATATATGCTAAATTTCCCTTAGATAAATCTGTGCCCTTTTTGAACAAACGAATTTATTTGAAAGCGCTTATACAGACAGAAAACTTGTTGTCTGATTTAGTTAAAAGATAAATATTAGATAAAGTTCTTAGATAATAAATCAATGCAAATTTTATTCATACAGCTCTTGGAATTTTTTGCTTATCATGTTCACTTGTCCTCAGATAGATAGACAGACTGCTCCCTTCTAGATCACCTCAACAGATTGATAGCTCCTTTGAATGGGTTAAATTCAACATTTAATAAAACTCTACGAATTTAGTTTAAAGATTACAGAACATATTTTTTCCATTCTAGCTCAAATCACTTATGAATTACTGTGATCACATACAGCAACGACTGACACAATTCAAGAATTGTCAATTACAGACTCAGGAAAGTTTAAAACGTTAAGATTTGTCAAAATCTAAAAATAGATTTTTTAAATATGTTTAGAACTTTAATAATTACAATTAATGTAATTACAATCAAAGCGCTTTTTATTCCACATCTCCCATTGACATCTCTGGTTGTTGCATTTTAATTCGTTGCATGATTATATTACTCTTTTTCGCAATTTCAAAAGGACGCTGGTCTTCCTCAGAATTCAATTCCATGGTGACCAGTTCTTGGTTATGCATTTTCGAATTCATCACCTTTATACTTTCCAAATCTTCTTTCATGTAGTCAATCCCCCTAAGTTTTAGTCTCTTTCTTTTTTAGATACTAAATGATTTAGCCAAAAGGATTTTTACTCGATTGTCATCCAAACTTATTAGGTGTCCTGCTCATTAAAGTCTCCGTTTTGCTACAAATTGAATATCTGGTTCTTTGAATAATTGGAAATTCCCTTATTGGTCTTTCTTCTGCAGAAATTATCACATTAAACTTCATTATATATGCTTCTAAAAGTTCTCTTGAAATATAAATATAGTCTCTTCATCTTTCTCTGCTATTGTTCATGTTTATGAGGCATATGGGAAAACGAGTTCGATCAGAATTTTATAAATAATTAATTCGATTTTTCTCCTGATGAAAATAAATTTTACACTCCAAAAATTCTATCAATAAATGTTTCTTTGGATCAAATAATCTTTTGTAATCCAAAAAATAAAGAAAGAAAGAAGGAAAGAAAGAAAAAAAGAAAAGAAAGAAGGAAAGAAAGTAAAGGAAAAGAGAAGGGAAAGGAAAGAAAGAAAAAAAGAAACGGAAAAGGGAAGAAAGAAGAAAAGAAAAGAAAAGGGAAAAAGAAAAAAGAAAAGAAAGGAGGAAAGAAAGAAAAGGAAAAGGGAAGGGAAAGGAAAGAAAGAAAAAAGAAAAGGAAAAGGGAAGAAAGAAGAAAAGAAAAGAAAAGGGAAAAAGAAAAGTAAAGGGAAAAAGAAAAAAGGAAAGAAAGAAAAGAAAAGAAAAAAAGGAAAGAAAGAAAGAAAGAGAAGAAACGGAAAAGGAAAGAAAGAAGAAAAGGAAAGGAAAAGGAAAGCAAAAAAAGGAAAGCAAAAAAAGGAAAGCAAAAAAGAAATCATTTTTAATTTCTGTTACAAATTTCTGACATTATATAGTTCGGTGTGCATGATTACTTTATAGATCTTAAAAACACAAAGTACTATGTACTTCGAAGATAAAACATTACTTATTACTTTAAACCCAGCCAGTTTTACCTTTCTATAAAGATATAAACAATACAATATTATAAAAGAGGCATGTAAATACTATTGAATTTATAAAACATGATTAAAATAACGATAAAAAAAATCCGGCAGGAATGATCTCCCCATAGCTTTGTCGCGTATTCTGGAATAAACTTTCACATCAAAGAATGTCATACTTGACTTTGGGGTACAATAGAAACGAAATATTAACTTTTGTCATGAATTTAGCATTTTTATTGAATCTATTGAATCATCCTTGACAAGTTATTTAATAATGTGTTAATAGTATCCAAAAAATCGAATTTGTTTTCAGACATTTTTTTTCAATCGATTGGAACTAAAGTTTGACACTAAACTGTGCTTGTAGTCAAAAAAAGCCATATCAAATTTAAAATATTTAAGTCTTTGCTATTTGGAAATATCAAGTTTGCTTGTTGGATTCGGCACAGAATTTGACAGCCTTCCATGCTATAATGTGAAATTTGTATTCCGAATTTGATAGATTTAGATCTCTCTTCGTTTTGTAAATATCTTGTTAACGTTTATTCGAACAGTGGGACAGACGGATTTTCCCTGAGCAGATTTTACTCTAAATTTGACAGAAGTTTGTAAATTTTGTTCAAACGCTGCATATCAAATTTCAAAAATCTTGCTCAAAGTATTTTTTTAGATATCTTTTTCACAGATGGATGGACATTTTCCAAAGATGCAATTTTCGAACTGAAGGTTTAGTTTAGTTTAGTTATATTAACGTCCCATTTAAAGCAACACGAGGGCTATTTTGGGACGGACCTCGTCATTTTGAACCATGGTCAGATGACGAGGACGACACCTGAACTGGCACCCCCCTCTTCAAACCACACCACACCAGCGGGAGGACGTTTGGCTTGACAGATTCAACGTGCAAAAGACTCCCTCACACGACGGTTCTTCGGTGGAATCGAGTCTCGGACCTGAAACCCTCCGGATCCGAAGCCGAGACTTTACCACCAGGCCACCAAGGCCCTCGAACTCAGAGAGATCTAAAACTTGGAAATACGCCAAAAACTCGAATTCAATTTCATTTATTTATTTTTTTTACTGTTTACTTTTACTTTACTTTCTCTGTAGTAAATATACGAGAGAGTGTTAGAAAACATGCCACTCAACTAAACCTTTATCGTGTAAACCTAAAGGCCGCGGTAGCCTGGTTGGTAAAGCGTCAGTCTCTTAACCGAACGGTCGCGGGTTCTGTCCTCTTCTTGTCCAAAGACCACCGTGTTGGCTAATGGCTGTTGGGGCACGTTAAATAGGTCGGGACTGCAAAGTGCTCTAAGTTCCCATAACAAAACGATACCTCTGGGGGTACTGAATCAGGGATGACTCGGTCTCTGATTGGGATCTAAATTCTGATTTGCGGATGGATGAATGAATTCGACAGCCCCCTAAAAAGGGTTGGGTCGTGTGTGTTCGAGCAAAGTCGTCTTTTCGGCTGAACGGTGCTCGTTAGCAACGAAAGACGCACACCTCTACCTTCATTCGAAAGCTCTGCGCACTCGGGCTTGGTGTGACCAAGTGGCATTCGACAACAACGCATTTTTCGTTTTGCTTCAAATAAATTGCAATCACCATTCTGAACCACTAGAGAATCACAAATTCATTTCATATGATCTTTATTATGGTTTGTTTGTCTTCCATCCCTCAAAAAGCACTTTTCTCGAGTTCATCATTTTTAGGGAAATTGAATTCCTATTTACGGAAGCTCTATGGAGCGAACGGCACTCGGCAGTCTCGCTTCGGTGGCAAGACGAGGTATTTTCGCCGATCTTCAAGGTCGTCACTGCCAGCTGGATCATTGTCATTGCCATTGTTAGAGGACGACACACCGAAAAGCCCTAATGATACAGCGTTTGCATGACCTGAATATCCGGCATTCTTTACACGGATTTTGTGTTTCTCGGAATGAAAAACGTTTATTAGATTCTGCTGACTCGGAAAATCGGTAACTGAAGTTTTATTTCAAGTACGTAGTATTTAATAAAAGCTGTTAGACATTCATGATTTTGAAAAGTGTTTTAAAATACAGTAAAAGCTCCTTATTCGCGCTTCCTTCATTCGCATTTTCATTATTCGCGGATTAAAAAAATGCGACCCAATTCCTACGTTCGCGGCTAAAAATTTCTTTATTCGCGGATCTAAATAGGTATCCATCCCAATATCCTTTGTAAATGCCATCAAATGGAGTAATAAAAAAAGCAAAGAAGATTTTATTACAACTTTGCCTAAAGTAAGTTGTTAAATGTAAACATAGCCGAAATCGCGAATGAAATAGGACGAGATGGATTCGAACAGATAGAATCAAGTGGTATTCAGGAATTGCTTGAATCTCAAAATAAAGATCTGACTGAAACCGACTTGGGGGAAATGTTAAATTCACAGCCCATTGAAGAAGAGGCTTCAACAAGCACTGGAAACGTGACATTTAATTTGAAAAATCTTAGTGAAGGTTTAAGAATGGCAAATGAGCTTTCCGATTTCTTTATGAACACTGATCCGTCTATGGAACGAAGTCTTGTTTTTAAGTGGCAAATTGCTAATGCAACTGCTGCGTATCAGTCTGAATGGAAGGGGCGTTTGAAAACTGCCAAGCAAGAGAAAATGACAAAATTATTCAAACCATTGCCTAAGCCTTAAGATAATTAATCAAAATGTTCAAAAACTTCAATTAAATTGATTTTTTATGTATTTGCTTTTTTTTTTATTTTGTCACCTCGGAACGTATCCCCTATAATCCCATATAAATGACCATTACGTACTCACGGTTTCTGTATTCGCTTCATATTTATGGAACATATACCCCGCAAATAAAGAGCTTTTATTGTATTTGTAATTTTATTGTAGTTATAACTTAGGCAAAAGGAAAGATAAATTTGTTCATTTTAGAATTAGTGATATTGTATTAACCAGACATTTTGCATCAGGCACACAAAAGTGATACAGATTAAGAGTCAGGTATTCGGTATCAGTTTTTTTTTTTTTTACTAGACTGATAATCTATCTCTTCGACATTACACATTTTCTATTGCCTGCTATTACACCAATCTAATACAAAGTATTTGATATAGTTTATTTTTCCATTTACTTTCTGTAATTCTGTTAGTCTGTATAAAGTTTTTTTAATATATACAGTCACTCAAAAAGTACATATAGTCATTCATCCATATCAAATAGACTAGGAGAGGTCATAAAAACTAAAGGCGAGACGTTGAGTTTTAAGTTTGCATTGTTTTCAGAAAAAATTATTGATAGGTGTCCCAATACCTTTTTGAGCATGTTTTCTTTTCCTTGATGTCTTTTATTTTCAATTATAACTATAACTATATAAATATGAGAGTTTTATTTGAATTATTATGATTTGTAAACATCCAATCAATATCTACTTTTTTGCTTTGGTTTCATTTGTATATCTAACATATGTGCTGTGTCTCATCCCACCTGGTTGACAGTAACATCAAACCAGGTACATGAGCCCGAACGCCTTCAAACAATGTAACACTGCCTCAGGATTCGAGAACAGTTGGTCTTTATTGAAACCGATGCAGGCCAAAATGTGGGCTCGAGCAGCTTGAGTTGAATTGCATTTTGGATATATGAGATAAACTTTGTGGCCCGTCACATGACGTTGTACACGAGTGTGTTCACTTCGAGATCTATCTAGAGTTGTTTGATCATGCCTCTTGCCAACTCCAATTAAAACAACTCCAGGGCAATTTTTCGATACCATTCATGCACGGGGGCCTTCCTCGAAGAATAACAGACATCTTGCCGTAGCCGGGTGGCGATTTCTGAAAAAGTAAAGCATCCACCATGAGCAGTATCCTTATGGCTGCACTCTCGGGCCAGGCCATCAGCAATTTCATTTCCGGACACATTCACATGCAATGGAACCCACTGAAAGGTGATCTTAACATTGACAACCAAGCGATACAAAAGTTGGACGATGTTCCTAGTCGTGCGATCCTCATACCTCCACTATTCAGATAAATGCTGAATGGAACTTCAGCTGTCACTCAGAATCCAAATGTCAGTGCAAACGCTCTCATTTACGCAAAATCTCAAAGCCTCCTCAATAGCTATTAGTTCTTCACGGAACACTGAGCAGTTGTCAGGGTTTCTTACACATTTCCCAATGCCGTTTTCCTTTTTAATGAAAAATCCACTAAACGAAATAGCTCCATCACCCATGCTACCGTCAGTATAGATCTATAGAGCATCACAAGGAATTTTATCGATAGTTTCCAAAGCAAGCTATCTAAGATATTTTGATGATGTGTGCTCTTTTTAGTATATCTAACATATTATAATAAAGAGCTGTAAATTATAGTGCAATCTCATACTTTTTTGACAGACTGTATGTTTATTCTCTGCACGTAACAGTGAAGAATTCTTTTATACTTCTATACTAACTACATCAAAAAACTTTTCCTCTTTTCACCCACACTTCAATCACTGTCAGAACCAAGATCATCTATGCATCGTAATCAATACCGTTCCCAAGAAGGGAAATCTCGGTTTGGAATCGTATTTGTATCAGTTTCCATTATCAATCTCGAGAATCAAAACTTACTGAGTACCCAGTTTCATAGCGATAGGGGGAAAATTGTTAACATGATTTGTACTGTAACTGTAATTTGTACAGTAATTGTAATTTGTACTGTTTGTTGCAATTGTTACTGTAACCGATTTAAATGCACCAGGTACAATCGAGTATCATTATTAACTTGCAGCTGATACAGCATAACCGAATATCAACTCAATTCTAGCTCATATAATCTCTATAATAAATGATGCTTTCTTCTCCTGGAAGCATTCTTACTCAGTGGCAAATTTCCGATTAGACAGATTAGGCAGCGGCCTAGAATTTGAGAGGAACCAGAGTCATATCGATTCAATAAACTAATCTTTTTTAAATAAATGAATTTGTGAAAATTCAAATTTTATTAATTGTAAGATATTAAAGTTAGATTCCCCTAGGTTTTATATGTTTTAGTTATTAAAAAATACATAAACATAAAGCTTCTGCTTCCGTAATATTAATTCTAAATATAATTTTGAAATCACAAGTCGTAATAAATAAATAAATAAAAGCATTTTCACAAAGTTACTAAATAAAAAGTGGACATTGAACAAATAATATGTTAAATAATATGCCGAAATGTGAACTTTTTAAAAATTTAGTAAAATATTAGTGTCTGTATAGAGCAGGATGTGTGCGTATTTCATTCAAGGAAAATTTCTTCTTTACCTTTTCTTGTTTATTTTCACACACACACACACGCACGCACGCACACACGCATACACACATGCACACATATATACAAAACACGGACGACGATCACATATGTATAAGGAAACACAGAATATAATATTTAAGAATGCCGGTAACAATAACGAACAAGATAATACATAATATATTTAAAAATGCCGCTAATTAAAGAGCGTACAAGAAAAACATAATACATATTTAAAAATGCCGTAAACTAGAACGGACATGTTAAAACATCGAATTCTTTTTAAAATATTCAATATATTTAAAAAATAGAAAATGTAGCTAACAACAAGCGCACGAGATAAAACTTTTTTGCCGCTAACGGAGAGCGAGCAAGGTGCCTGCTTGCACCAGTTTTACATCAACACCGGATATGGTTGTTTACAAAAAATATCTCAAGAGCATTCTCCTCACATTGCAAACATACTTATGGGTTTGGAGCATATTACACCATCTACGTTCAGTATTCATTTATACATATGAATAAGTATACAAAGAATAAAAAGATACAAAAAAAAAATAATTAACTAAAAATAAAAATTAAAAATAATTAAATCTCATAAGCAATAAGTCTCATAATATGCATAGTTTATGACCGCGAAATATCCAAATATAACTCTGAGCTTATTTCTTTTTTCTATCTTTAAAAGATGAGGAATTATTTATTCTTCGTAGTCAGTTTTCAAGAGAAATATTTCTATAGGGTGGAGAGATGTACAAAGAAAAGATGTAACAATCTAATAATTAAAATTAATAACCTATTTGATTTTTCCGAAAATATTGCTGTGTAACCGTAACTGCTTTCCTCGGCCCTCTATCGGCCGTTGCCATAAACAATCAGTCCATGTCTTGGAAGTGAGCGTGTAAAGCATGATGTAGTCGCCGAGTATTATTTTAATGCATATATGTTGAATGTCATTGTCCTAAATAGTTTTGTGCCCGTGTTAATCATGTCCTTTAATGTCATTATATGTACAGTAAAAGCTCCTTATTCGCGCTTCCTTCATTCGCGTTTTCACTATTTGCGGATTAAAAAAATGCGACCCAATTCCTGTATTCGCGGCTAAAAATTTCTTTATTCGCGGATCTAATAAGTACATACATAATAATAAAAGGATTCCAATAGGTATCCAACCCAATATCCTTTGTAAATGCCGTTAACTGGATTAATGAAAAAAGTAAAACAGATCTTATTACAACTTTGTCTGAAGTATGTTGTTCAATGATATCGCCGAGGACTGAAACCGATTTGTAGAAAATGTTAAATTCACGGCCCATTGAAGAAGAGGCTTCAACAAGCACTGGAAACGTGACATTTAATTTCAAAATTCTTAGTGAAGGTTTAAGAATGGCAAATGGGCTTTGCGATTTCTTTATGAACATTGATGGAACGAAGTCTTATTTTTAAGAGGCAAATTTCTACTGCGACTGCTGCGTATCCGTCTGAATGGAAGGAGCTTTTAAAAACTGCCAAGCAAGGAAAAATGACAAGATTCTTCAAACCATTGCCTAAGCCTTAAGATAATTAATCAAAATGTTCAAAAACTTCAATTAAATTGATTTTTTTATGTATTTGTTTTTTTGTTTTATTTTGCCACCTCGGAACGTATTGGCTATAATCCCATATAAATGACCATTCCGTATTCACAGTTTCTGTATTCGCGGCATGTTTATGGAACATATGCCCCACGAATAAAGAGCTTTTACTGTATTTTTAACTAAATTGGCATGATTTATTGATTTTAATAAACTAGCCTGACATAATTAAAATTTTGTCGCCCTTTCGGTCGCAGCTGTAGTAAAATAAATACAAATTAGCTTGTAAGTAACATGAATACAGCATACAGAATCCTGAAGTGAAAACAACATCCTTTAAAAATAGTTTTAATGCAAGATTTGCATCAATCAACTGATTATCTTCAGCGGAAATCTGAAACTAAATTCAGAGACAACTAACTCTTAACGTGAGACAATTAGCTCTTAACCACGATAATACCTACTATGCCATGAAAAGTGTGAAATTTCATGAAATAACTCCATCTTAATAAAGGTGTAACACTGAAGAATTGAAGCTTTTGTTTTGTCATCAAATTTAACAAGGCGTAACTGGAATGTCTCTCATTTTTTTCAAAATCATCGCTTCTTCCTTTATTTTGGTGATAACAACAGTTTAAGAAAACTCCCCTTAGTTTAAGGACCTAATAATAGTGACGCATTAGACTAGACAGCAAAGTCAAGTTATGATACAGGTAGGTTGGTTAAAAATATTAGTCTATTTGGCAAGGACATTGATAAAATATGCAATGTATAGGAATTATAAAATACACTTTGCAGATTTTATAAAA
Organism: Argiope trifasciata; assembly: GCA_026543055.1. Classification (NCBI taxonomy): domain Eukaryota; kingdom Metazoa; phylum Arthropoda; class Arachnida; order Araneae; family Araneidae; genus Argiope; species Argiope trifasciata. The sequence goes on along the minus strand of JAPMOQ010045993.1, from coordinate 450,383 downwards.
TAAAATGCGATATTAACAAAGTGTTAATATTATATTAAATATTTGTCATGTATAATTGGTCTGACCTCCGTTTGTTTCAATGATTATTAAATAATTCAGTATTTATAAACATAAACGTCTATTTAAATGGTAGTTAATTACTAATCAAGATGTTAGCTGTCCCGAATAAAATAAAAACCAGTTTGGGAAGTGGTCTCCCTAAAACTTTCTCGCACGCTTACAAATAAACGTGTCATGACATATAATAGCTTACATGGCATTGTCATGAAATAGCTACGAAATATTTCCTTTTGCGGTGAATTTACCATTTTCAATGAATCTATCGAGTCTGCTTTGCCGAGTTATTTAGAGATGAATCCCTGGTATGCTGTTAATAGTATCCAAAAATAGAATTTTTGTTTCAAGCACGTTTTCCTCAATCGATTGATACAGAAACTTGATATAAAACTACACTTGCAGTCATAAAATTCCATACCAAATTTGAGATATTTAAGGTATTGGAATAGCATTTTTAAATTATAGTGTTTACTTGTTTCTGAAAGTAAAGAACGACAGACAAACATCCCGTTGTTGTATCTGGCTCAAAATTTGACATGTAGCTATACTATATATGTTAAATTTTCGTCCCGAATCTTATATATCTTATTGTTTTCGTGTTATAATTATTGTGTTGACTTATTTTCGAACAGCCGGACTTCCTTTGAACAGATTTTACTCAAAATTTTAGAGAAATCTGCAAATTTAATGCAAAGATTGCATACCGAATTTCAATCATCCAGCTCAGAGCATAATTGTGTTATCATTATCACAACCAGACAAAGAATTTACAAAAATGTTTTTTATTTTATTTATTTAGGTAGTCTGAAAAGTGGACATTGGTCAAAATGTCGAGTTCGAGTTACTATATTTTATCTGTACCACTTATAAGAGAATGTAAAATATTGGTTGAAATATGCAAACAACACAAATTATCGTAAGAGAGATGAACATTTCTCAAGATTGTTTTCCAAAGTCATCGTGGTTTAAAATATAGTCTCATCAAAATCACGAATTGGAATTTTTCAAGATGACTTTATGCTACACATACGAGAATGTAAAGAAATAAGCCATTAATATGACATTAAAAAGACTATTTAGAACACGAAACTAAATTGGCATATTTATTAAAAGTGGTACATCGCAATGTCTGTTTTAGTCTAACAGAACGTTCATATTAAAGCAAAATAATATAAAAGCGATTAAGAAAGAAGTGCAAGAGAAATCAAACATCTACTTACTTACAACTATTCCCTTTTTGAAAAGAGCACTCGTGATTGATTACTTGGGGGATTTAGTGACGCAAGAGTCTTTTTCTTGGTCATTGTGCTAAACATCAAGGTACTCGTGGGAATTGCTTATTATATAATCCGTTTTCATCTATTGGAAATGTTTACTATTGAATGTAGCGCGATTTGGAGACAATTAATTCTAGTGCTTAGATTACAAGGGCGGGTTTAGATATTTTCCGATTCTAAGCTTTACATAATATGAGGTCTCTCTTTTAATAACTGACAATTTAGTGTCACATTTCAGCACATTTTTAACTCTATCAACATGTCAATGATTTATTCTATTATTATTTTTTTTAATAACTTTGGGAAAACATGTTATTATTTATTTTTTAAATGTATGTTATGCCCAACCTGAGCAACCACCATCTAGCCTCACGCTCAAACA
>JAPMOQ010045993.1:383768-448657 GCA_026543055.1 Argiope trifasciata | reverse complement strand
TCATAAAAACGAGCCATTATTGTGTAGGAACAGCTCACCATCAACATTTGGGGGCTCGGCCTCCTTAGTCCTAAATTTTGAATCCACCCCTAGATTAGCCACCTAAAAAGAACAAGTGTGTTCTTTGCATGTTTCTAATACGAATAAAGCTGATGGAAAACCCATCTTTTGGATTACATTAAAAAGAATCAAGACGAAAGTGAAAATAAAACTACAACCGAAGCCGGAACGACGAAAACGAAAGTCCAACGTTCAACTAAGCGGTGAGTCTGTTCCAATATATTTTATAATCTGTAGTAAAGAAAGTTTTCATAATGATCAAGCTTGAAGACATTCCTTTTGTCGCAACTTTTTTAAAAACTGCTCCGACTAAAAATGTTAAGTTGCTTTTTAAAATGATATTTGATGATAACTTTGATCACAATTCACGTCAAAAGTTACGCCATTTTTCTGGTTTCCCGAAAGATTTTGATTTGACAAAACACAAGGAATCTCTGTTAAAAGATTTTAAACTGTCTGATTTAATAATTGTATGTAATAGTTTAAATTTAGATTGTTCTGGCTCTGAAAAAGAATTAATCGACAAAATATTCGCTAGCCTTGCAAATTTATCGCTTTTAAAAGATTCATACGAAAACAAATTCTCAGATGAGTTATTGCCGGAGATTCAGCCTAATCAAAATAATTCTTCGTGTCATAGTATCCAAGGTCATGAAGAAGATGAAAATTTCGCTTACGCAGCCGAAAGCGTTCTGTCAGCGCAACAGTTTTATTCAAAACAAAACGATGATTCGTTTTTGTTGAAAGAAATAATTTTAACTTTAAGACATTTTTCAGGAACTGATACTTATGGAATTGAAAATTTTTTCCGAGATGTCAAAGAGAATTTTGTTTTTCTTTCTAACATTACAGAAGTGCATAAAATAATTTGCATTAAACGATTATTAGATGGTCCTGCATTGAAATTTGTTCATACTTTGCGTAATATTTTTACATTTAAGGCCTTGAAGGATGCTTTATTAGAAGAATTTTCAGATAACATTTCATCTTTTGATGTGCATAAAGAAATGCAACAGCGCAAATTAAAACCTAATGAATCTCTGTTTGAGTACCTTTTGGCAATGCGCGAAATCGCTTCGAAAGGAAATTGTCTGATGGATGATCAGTCGATTATTAAATATTGTACTAGAGGAATCCCCGATTCCGATAGAAACAAAATTATTTTATATGCATGTAAAACTATGACGGAATTTAAAGATAAATTAAAGGTATATGAAAATGTGTTTTATGCTCAGAGTAAAATGCACCAATTTGATAATTTTGATAGTGATAAAGGTATAAGTGTTCGACATGGTAATTTTGTAAATAATAGAAAACATGCAAGTGTTGAAACCAAGTTTAAGTATAAAGGTGATTTTAATGCCAATGTTAATAGAAATGATGTACGGGCTAAATGTTTCAATTGTGGTTTGCCAAATCATAAGTCAAGCGATTGTTATCATAAAAACAAAGTTTTAAAATGCTTTAAATGTAATGCCTTTGGACATAAAAGCTCTCAATGTTTGTATACTAAACCTGAAGTTAAATCTGAGCATGTTAACAAGCTTACTGCTGTGGATCCCAAATTTGGCATGCATAAAATTATTAAACTTGAAGGTTTTACATTTGATTCTCTTATTGATTCTGGTAGTTCTGTAACTTTAATTAATGAAAAAGTGTACCAAAAAATTGGTAAGCCTGTCTTGAATTCTACCAGTATAAAATTAATTGCTTTTGGTAAAGGTCAAATACAACCCATTGGTTCTTTTAAAGCTACTATTGAAATTGATAATACTTCTTTTGTAACAGATGTATGGGTTATTGACAATTCTTGTATGTACTTAGATGTTATAATTGGTGTGGACATTTTAAAACAAGGTGAATTTAGATTAAGTGCTAATGGTTTTGAAGTAATACCAAAACAAGAACTATTTATTAACTTAATTGATATTGGTGTATCCAACGATCAAATTGACTTGCAACACGTTCCTGTTAAATTTCGTACACAAATAGTTGATATAATTCATGATTACAAACCAGTTAAAAACGAAACTACTGATATAAAGTTAAAGATAGTCGTTACTGATGATTTACCAATTGTACATAGATCTCGTAGGTTTTCTTTGGCAGAAAAGTCCGAAATTAACAATCAAATTAATAAATGGTTAGCTGAAAAAGTTATTCGACCCAGTTCTTCCGACTACGTTTCACCTATTGTTTTGGTTCGCAAGAAAAATGGTTCTACCCGTCTTTGTGTAGACTATCGTAAATTAAATCAGAAGATAATCAAAGATCGATTTCCAATCCCTTTGATAGAAGATGTGATCGATAAGTTACAGTCAGCTAAGATTTTCACAACACTCGATCTAAAAAATGGTTTTTTCCATGTCCCTATCGATGAATCTAGCAAAAAATTTACAGCATTTATGACGGATCAAGGACTTTTTGAGTTCAATGTGGCACCTTTTGGACTTTGTTTGTCTCCTGCTGTTTTCCAACGTTACGTTAATCATGTTTTACGCGACTTACTCAGTGATGGTACAATTCTCATTTACATGGACGACATAATAATTCCCTCCGAAACCATCACAGAAAATATTCAGAAATTGCGACGTGTTCTGAATACTGCTTCAAAATTTGGCCTTGAAATTAATTTTAACAAATGCCAATTTTTACACTCAAAAATTGAATTCCTTGGATATTTTATCGAAAATGGAACAATTAAACCTTCCCCTGACAAAGTAAAAGCAGTTAAGAATTTTCCTGAACCAAAATCACTTAAACATGTCCAACAATTTTTAGGGTTAACTGGATATTTTCGCAAATTTATACAGTCTTATTCGATCATTGCTAAACCACTCAGCGATTTATTACGCAATAATAACTCATTTACCTTTGGCGACACACAACGTAATGCCTTTCTCCAATTAAAAGACGCTCTTTCTTCTGATCCCGTTTTGCAAATTTTCAATCCCAAAGCCAAATTACAACTCCATACCGATGCTAGTAAGTACGGTTATGGTGCCATATTGCTACAGGAAGTTGACGACGGACATTATCACCCAATTTACTTCATGAGTAAAAAAACTTCCCCACACGAAGAAAAGTATTCCAGCTACGAGCTAGAGGTGTTAGCCGTAATTGAAGCTCTTAAAAAATTCCGCCATTTCTTGTATGGTACAAAATTTAAAATTTTTACTGACTGCTCCGCCTTTCAGCAAACGATGAACAAAAAAGGCGTAACGCCTAAATTCGCTCGATGGGCAATTTTCTTAACTCAGTTTGAGTACGAAATCATACATAGACCAGGTGATCAAATGAAACATGCAGATGCACTAAGTAGACATCCCGTGATGCAGATCACACATGACGAAGTTACTTCCAAAGTTAAAATCGCACAAACTAACGACGAATTCATAACCACAATAAAACAGCTTTTGTATCAATGTAAAACAAACGAATTTGTGCTGCGTAACGACGTTCTCTTCAAAATTAAAGATGGTAAAGAACTATTAGTAATTCCCGATTCCATGCAAATCGAAATTATAAAACAAGCACACGAAAGAGGTCATTTTGCTGTATCCAAGACTGAACAAATTTTACAACTTGACTATTATTTTCCTAAGTCCAGAAATAAAATCCAACAGGTGATTGATAGTTGTGTACATTGTATTCTGGTTAACAGAAAACGTGGTAAGGCTGAAGGATTTTTAAATCCAATACCGAAAGGTAACACACCACTGCACACTTATCACATCGATTTTTTAGGTCCGCTTCCATCAACCAATAAAAACTATAAGCACATCTTCACAGTAATCGACGGATTCACTAAATTTACTTGGATCTACCCTGTTAAATCAACTTCCACATCAGATGCTCTAAAAAGTTTAGAATTTCAAAAAGGTATTTTTGGAAATCCTTCCAGAATAATTTCCGATAGAAGCTCCGCATTTACTTCCAATGACTTTCAAACCTACTGTGAAAACGAATCCATTGAACATGTCAAAATTACAACTGATATTCCCCGAAGTAATGGCCAGGTTGAACGAATACATGCTACTCTCATTCCCGTGTTATCCAAACTTTCCATAGAAGATCCTCAAAAATGGTTTAAACACGTTCCTAATCTCCAAAGAATTTTAAACAGTACAGTTAGCTGCACAACCAATTATTCCCCTTTTGAATTGCTAACTGGTACAAAAATGAAAAATAAAGAAGACGCCAAATTAATTCAAATTTTAAATGACGAATACACAGCAACACTAATGCATGATCGCGACAAAATCCGTGAGGAAGCAAAAAACAACATTCAAAAGATTCAAGCTGCAAGTAAATCTAACTATGATAAAAAACGTAAGAAACCAACTTCTTATCAAAAAGATGATCTGGTTGCAATACGTCGAACTCAGTTCGGCACAGGTCTCAAATTACGTCCAAAATTTTACGGACCTTATCGCATCAAATCAGTTAAGCCAAATGACAGATACGACGTCGAGAAGGTCGGCCAACACGACGGACCAAATTTAACATCTACAGCTGTTGACTGCATGAAAAAGTGGCCAATAAACAACTAAATTCCTAAAAAATGACTGTTTTCACGAACTGATGTTTTTTACAGCTTCGGCAACGACGTGACAAGACGAACTGACTTTTTTTTTATTACAGCTTCGGCAACGACGTGTTAGGAAGAAACTGAGGATAACTTTGTACGAGAAATAGGTGTCTGTGTGCACCAACGACGTATTATCGACTCGACGAATGACTAACGACGAAAATTGGAAGTCTGTCGATTGTTACATTTGCTTTCAATTTTTTTCTCTTTTTTTTTCTCTCGTTCCAGGTTTTCTCACAGACCATCCTCCTGTTACTGCGTTTGCACGAGGGCGTGCATTTGCAGGATGACCGAGCTGTTATGCCCAACCTGAGCAACCACCATCTAGCCTCACGCTCAAACACTACAACTTCTCCCTGTAACTCCTAACTGCAACTGCAACTGCGAACTTTGGCGCCAGTAGTAGAAGTAGAAGAAGAGAGAGAGAGCAGTTACGAACGATGTGCTAAAAGAATCCAAAAAGGGCTTATGCCCAACGATGTTTTGTCTTCAATGTCTACCCGCTTTAATTGTTTGTCATTGTCCCTACTTGTTGTGAACGTCCCCTGTTGTTATTAAAATATTTGTTCATAAAAACGAGCCATTATTGTGTAGGAACAGCTCACCATCAACATGTATTTGAAAATAACTAAAAATATAGTTTCTGAAAAATTAACCATGATTATGAATGTTTCTTTTTTGCCAAATATAAGCATTCTATTATTATGAAGTTTAGTTACAGTGACATTCCATTATTTAAAGTAACACTAGGGCTACTTTGGGATGGACCTCATAATTTTGAACCGCGATCCGATAACGAGGACGACAACTGAGCTGATAACGAAGAAGAAATCCCCCTGTCCAAACTTCCACACCGCACCAGTGGGAGGACGTCTATCCCCGATAGATTTAAATTGAACCAGGGCCTGCTTACATTACGGTTCTTCTGTAGAATTCGGTTTCGAACTTGAAGCCCCTTGCCACCAAATACTATGGTCCGTTTGTTATCATGAAAGATTATAAATAAATAATAAATATTTTACAAATATAATGTTAAAAATTAAAAGTTTACAAGATTTGTCAAGTTATAAATAAAGTAAGCAATTAATGTATAAATCCTTATATGTTTAAAAAATATTATGCATTATTTGGTTTAATATTAAATGATTTAACCTGAATAGACAATGTAATCTAAAAAATTTATAAACTATTAAATCTGTACTTTTCATGAATTTATTTCTGTTGCAACTGGATTAAAATTATTATTTCAATTGACTTATCTGAAGACCTTTTTGTCTAACGATCCTAGTCAACTGTGTAGTTGAAAATTCACCACCTCAGTTGAGTTACCTCAGATATAGGAAACAGGCTATATTTAGAAATGAATTAGAATTAATTTTAATTCATTAATTTCAATTAATTAATTTTAAAGGGTTAATACAAAGAGTTCTTTGCCCACGAATTTAGTAAATGTAAAGGACACACAACGCTAATTTATACGGTTCGTTTCTGTATTCTGAGATTCCCATTTTTTGACAATTCTAACTCTTTAAGGAGGGAAACGAGGAAGGATGAGCGCATTTTTAGAATCCTTCGTCATTCTTTGACTTTGATATTTGCCCTATTATACACTTTTTCTATTAATTTTTTTCATGTGTATGTGAACATTTCTTCTTCTTGCATACAGCCGACCACCATGCCACCACTGAACGTAGCAGTATCGACAGGATTTGTTGGGGTCTACTGCTCAATAAGTATTGTCCAGCCTTACATGTACCGAACGGTCAAACTGACATTCCTTTCGGAGTAGTAAATAGCTGTTTTCCTCCCCATCTGCACTCTCCCAAACAGTTGGAATGAAACTATAGATCTTTAACATCATATCCTTCAGGGTTTCGAGATGACCTGGTACCATCAGTACTGTATTTAAATCATTATTGACAATCTTCAGGTCCTTTCTTGACTCTGAGATCTCCATACATTCCATTAAATAGTGGTAAACCGTACCAATTTCTCCACAAATGTATTTTATTTTCTTCCAATTCTTTGGAAATATGCAGGAAATCTCCCATGGCCAGATATTATTTGGATTATAAGTGGATGGTATCTTCTTATTTTAATTTCCTGATTAGGAATAAAGTCGAAAGTGACTCTTCCTTTCCTGGGCAAATACCATCTGTCAAACCATTGTAGTTTTATTTCTTCTCTCAATTCACCTTGTAAAACACCACATTATTTGGGGACAATAATATCAATATTATCTTTCTGTGTCGCCGACTTCGCAAAGTGATCCGCCTTTACATTACCATATATCCCAATATGGGCCTTAATCCAATTCAACTCTATCGACTTGTTAATTTTAACACTTTTTATCTTTTCTTTTATCGTCCCTATTACCTTATTACAATTTTGAGATGACTGTATGGCTTGTAAAACTGACAGGTAATCGGAAAAAATTGAGCACTTTTGTCCGTCCTCCACCCTTTCACAATATTCAATTGCCATTTTTAAAGCTTGCACTTTTGCCTGTAAACTTGTTGCATGGTTTGATAATCTCACAAGACTTTTATTGATCTCTTTCCCATAGTAGTATACTACTATTGCAGCTCCTACTTTATTTTCATCTTTTAAACCATCTGTAAAAATTTCTCTCCTATCCATTTTTGGGATCTACATTTGAAGCGTGTATGTGAATACTGTGTCGTTTCTGACCGTATTATTTTAATTCAGTCAGCAAGTAATTCGAGTTTATTTTATTGCTAAATATAAACATCCCCTCCTATCCTCTTTCCACTCACCCTTATTTTAGAGAATTAAACCCATCTTAAAACAAGAATAAAAGCGTCGAGGGTTTTAGAATCTGTTGGCAAACAATTACTATAAAAGTTGATTTATAACAATACAAATTTTCAGTTTCACTTGAAAAGTTGAAAACCGGCATAGGAAGCGTGTATAAATTCGCGCAACAAATCATTTGAATATTTACTTTAAATCTTCCACTGATTTATAGATGATAGTGCGTCCTGTTTGTCATTATCTGGTTCGATTCAGCAAGAAAAAAAAATTGAGTTCCCTTTGGGCTCTTCAAGGTGAGGAAGATGTTTGCTTCGAGGTTTCGAGAATTATGGTTCATGAACTCTAGTAGACCCAACTGACTTTTATTTTATTTCTTTGTTCTAACTGTAACTTTAATCATGTGAAGTCAGATGTTTATTTTTCCTTTTCACATATCTTTTGTTATTTACAGGCTGGTTATAATTCAAGTTCCCCCTTTGAAATAGTCATAAAAGTAAAACTACCGGACCAAATGTTATCAAACTTGGTAATAGTTTAAAGAAAGTAATAAAAAATTTTCAAAGCACAGAAAAAAAGTTAAACATTTCATCACCAGGGGAATGTTGATTTATATAAACTTAAACAAAATAAGACAAATTGGTTTAAAATGTGTTTGATCGTTCCCGAAACGTGTTACAAAGCATGTTTAATGTGGTGGTGATGGGTCTAATGCCACTTCTTCATACCAAAGGAGCAGTGCTCTTTCGAATTAAGGCAGAGGTTTGTGCCTTTCATTGTTAACGAGCACTGTTAAGGTGAAAGTACGCCTTTGCTCGAACACACACGACACAACTCTTTTTAGGGGGCGGGCGTACTCATTCATTCACTCATTCATCCATCCGCAAGTCAGAATTTAGATCCAAATCAGTGACTGACTCATCCCTGATTCAGTACCCCCAGAGGTATCATTTGTGATGGGAACTTGGAGGACTTTGCAGTCACGACATATTTAACGTGCTCTAACTGCCATTAGCCAACACGGCTGTCTTTGGCGAGACGAGGAAAGAACCCGTGACCTTTCGGTTACAAGACTGACGCTCTGCCAACCAGGTCTACCACGGCCCTTACTTAAAATTGTTTATATAGAGACTAAAATTTAAATTAATCCTATTATGACCATTTTAAAGTGGAATTTTAATTATAAACACCCTGTATTCTAGCAAGATCAATTAACCCCTTGCGTGCCATGTAACCACTAGTGGATACATGCTATGTATAGGACAAAGTCCCATTGTAACCTCATGTGGATACATGGCTTCTTTAGGTGCACAACCAAAGTAACCAGCACAGGAAACATCAGAAGGTAGATTTTATTTTATTGGGATTGTATAAGAACATTTTGGATTCATTTTGTCTGCAGTTAACTGAAAGGTGGAAACAGGAGGAGGGGAGTAGGGTTGCAAAATGTGTGTGTTACAAAAATTTGAAAATTAAAATTACAAATCTTTGTGAAATTTCTCGAAATGTTCCTTAGAACAAAAAGCTTTTTCACATGCATTACATGAGTGTATTGTCATTTTTTTTTCAACATTGTAGCACACCCAACAGCGTCGTAACGTCAAGGTCGGTATCCCCAGAAATCTGGGATTTGCGCGTGCGCTAGAGAACGCCGCCGCCTGGTACGCAAGGGGTTAAAAGCGTTGCAAACGTTAAGAAGAATGTTAAAGACAGAACCGGAAATAATAAATAATTAGCGATATTAGTTACAGCCTGATCTGAATCAAATCACAGACAAATAAACTCTAAAATTTTACGATGATCCTGTTGATACAGTGGAATCTCATTACTTTAAAAGCAATGAAATGATTATATAAATAGAGAGATAAATCAACTCCGAAGACATAACTATGGAGTGCTTATTAGGAATTTAAATTGTTGCGTTTCCTTAACAGTCCTGACCACAAGCATTTGATTGCTATAAATTACTATTATCAGAAAGAAAGGAATAATTATAAGAGCATAACAATGGTATATAAATCATTCGTTCTGGCAGACATGCTAGAGGTGTCAAAATATGCTAAAAAAAAATTAAAGGTTTTGACATTCATTTGTAATTTCACTTTTTATTTTCTGAAATATGTATGATAAAAATTCTTCTGTTATCGTTAATCATCAAAATTTTTGAATGCTGGGTTTAGAGAATTCTGCTTGATTCATTGTGCGCCATGAACTCATTTTTAGAATGATGTTAATTTCACTGTTTGTGAATACGATAACTCAGAAGTGATTCGAGATATTTTGTTTTTAATTTAATATGTCATCGTACATCGAATTCGTAGATTTCTGCTAAATTTTGAATGAAACAAGTTTACAGGAAGTTTGTCTGTCTAACTGTTTGAGCGTAGATTACAGAACGTAAACGACTACATGGATAAAATTGAGCACAAAATTTTAGCATCTAACGTACAGATTCGTAGCAGATATTCAAATAGGTATGTTAAAGTCTTTCTGTCTGCATATTTTAGCTGTGTGGAGGTGGGGTGCCATATCAGGTGTCATCCTCGTCATCTGACCATGGTTCACAACTATGAGGTCCGTCTCAAAATAGCCCTAGTGTTGCTTTAATACAGAGCATTAATATAACTAAACTAAACCACACTCTCTACATATTTGAAAGCATGTAAATGTGGCAATTTCTCAAAAATATACCAACAAAAATAAAAATGAATGTTTGTCTTATATCTCCTATGTGCTGCCGTACCGCTTATGGATTGTGATAAAACTTTGAATACTTATTACTATAATTTGTTATGGGGACTTGGAACACTTAGCAGCGGTCTTTGAACGAGACGAAGATAGAACTCGCTACCTTTCGGTTACGAGACTGACGCCCTATCATTCAGGCTACGTCGAGCCCGATTTAAAATTGTTTATATAGAGACTAAAATTTAAATCATTAGGGAAAAATGTGATTTCCTAAACAGCGCAGGATAAAGTTTACAAGATTTGTCAAGTTATAAATAAAGTAAGCAATTAATGTATAAATCCTTATATGTTTTAAAAAATATTATGCATTATTTGGTTTAATATTAAATGATTTAACCTGAATAGACAATGTAATCTAAAAAATTTATAAACTATTAAATCTGTATTTTTCAGGAATTTATTTCTGTTGCAACTGGACTAAAATTATTATCTCATTGGGGGGGGGGGGGGGGAGAGAGTGACTTGCACATCGTAAGAGCATCAACATTATTTTGTACGATACTGGTTTATTTTTTAATTTTTATCGAATGACTGGAGTTTAGTTTAGTTTAATTATATTAACGTGCCGTTGTAAAGTAACACGAGGGATATTTTGGGACGGACCTCGTCATTTTGATTCACGGTCAGATGATGAGGACGACACCTGAACTGGCACTCCTTCTCCACACCACACCAGCGGGAGGACGTTTGACCTGACAGATTTAACGTGCAAGAGACCCCCTCACACGACGGATCTTCGATGGAATCGAGTCTCGAACTTGAAACCCAACCGATTCCGAAGCCAAGACCTTACCACCAGGCCACCGCGGCCCTGAAAACATCGGGGGAGAGGGTGACTTGCACTTTTTTACACTTGCATGCGGGTATTCTTCGCCACTAACTTACGCGTGCAGAGGGCGTTTTTCCTACTAAATACGTATTTTTACGTGACCCGCGCTTCAATTACAGACTGCATAAAACATAGAAATACGTTGCCCACATGCCAAGTGTTAAGAGCATCAACAGTATTTAATACGGTATTAGTTTATTATTTTTTTTTTATCGAAAGCCTGGAATCACCTGACAGAGAAATCTAACTTCGAAAGAATTTGCATTGTTATAATTTTCAGTGTCTGGATTTGAAACTGATTTTAAAATCACGATCTTTTAGACATCCTTAATTTATCATCTTAAACACGTGCTTTCCCAAGATGTGAAAAGTCTCCGGCAAATTTGTTCTCGGCTTCTGGGAAATCTGTTGCAGATTTCTCGATGCAATATTGTGTTCTTTCCGCTCGACTACTTTTCGATTTGCCGTATTCACTTTCAAGGTCATGAGAACCTCCGTGTAGTTTCTAAAGGCGGTGGCTAGACTGTACACAAAGCTGTTTTGTTATTTAATCGCATGCATGACTTCACTTTAATTGTCTGCATAGAGAGAAACAATGTACTACACTTTTTTGAATAATGTTCTCAAAAAAGAAAGATGCTTCTTCGAGATACAAATGAAACTTCAAACATAACATTCCGAAAGCTCCGTGCCCTAGTGAGTGATTAGTTCGAGTTGGGAAAGAAAGAAGATTAAAATTTTTTCAATCTTCATGTTGTATGGGTTTAATTTTGTTTAAGAAGAAATTGTATCTTTAAAATCAGAGCGTTATGCATTTTTCTGACAATATAAAAGTGAAAATTTTATTATTGCTCAAAACTTTTATTACACTTGTTTATTGAAACGACATTTAATGATACATTTTAGAATTTTGCTGCAAGATATACAATTTAACTTTAAAAGCTTGTCAACACAATTTCACATTCCCAAACATTTTTAACTTAAACAAACAATTTGTTAATAATTAGTTTAATTCTTGATTTTAGCAACTTTTTAAAAATACGAGTTTTTATTAATTTTTCACCACACACACATATTTGTGTGTATATATATTTATATGTGTGTGTATATGTATATATACATAAGTGTGTGTGTATGTATATATATATGTGTGTGTGTGTATGTATATATATATGTGTGTGTGTGTATGTATATATATGTGTGTGTGTGTATGTATATATATATGTGTGTGTGTGTATGTATATATATGTGTGTGTGTGTATGTATATATATATATGTGTGTGTGTGTGTGTATTTGTATATATATATGTATGTATATATATATATATATATATATATATATATGTTTGTGTATATATATGTGTGTGTGTGTGTGCGTACTTAAATATATGATATGTTATCTCTAAATCTAAATTAAATCCTGATTAATTAAATAATTTTTATCGTCTTTTAACCCATATTAAATTCATTCTAAAATTTTCCCTTATTTCCTGACTCAATTCTACCTCTTACAATTAATTTAACACAAATTCTATAAAAAAGGTTAAATCTGCACTTATACACGCTCAGTGTGAAGAGATAAAAATCTGTCAACCTAAACAAATTCTATTAAAAGGTGCCTATAATGAATTACCTTACCTGAGTTGGTAAGTGCAAAAAAATCCCTATCAGAATTTTACAGTATATAATCATAGGGATAAATAATTTGTTCGCTCTTTTCCCTTTCCCCATTGTGTTATGCTGTAGATTTGATGTACCTCTTTGCATCTTGCTTGTACATAAATTATGTTTCCCGGGATGAAATAAAACGAAGTTTAAAATTTCGAAATGTGTTCTTTCTCTTTGGTGAAGTGCCTGTTTCAAAATGATGAGTTATATATTAATTATTAAAATATAACTCATCATTTTGAAACAGACACTTCACCAAATTATATATTAATTATTAAAATCATTATAACTTATTTAATAATGATTTTAATAATTCCTAATCAGTACACATTGCAGTTTTTATAGTTTCAAATTTTCGATTTTTTAAATTTATGTAGATGAAAATTTGTAAATTTTTAAAAATTAGTGAATTAACATTTTTTAAATGAACTGTAAAGATTTAATCAATTCCCAAGCCAAAGATTTAATGTGTACTTTCCGCACAATTGCTTAATTTCTTAATTTTACTCTTTGGAAATTCAACAGCTTTAATCAGATTTAAGCGATTTTTACTATACGGAAATAAAATGTTGCAAGTATTTGAAGTTTCGTTGAATCTTGAAAAAAGATCTCAACGACATATTATTCAAAACGTTTACCTCTAGCTTGAAAAAATGTTAAAGTAGTAAAATCGATAGAGTATAATACGAATGAAGACATATCGGTTTGAAGATCAATGCAGCCTATTTTTCTTTCTCTTTTATTTAAATCATTAGGGAAAAAAGTGTTAAATCAATGAAAGTCAAACTGAATGGTTGATGTAGAAGTTTCCGTTTGTAGATTTCACATAGAAATTTAACCTCATTTGATACTTCAATCAATTCAAGGCCAGCCCAACTAAGGCAAGGTCTATTGCTATGTTGATCTGCAGAACCTTGGAGCAAATTTCTTCCAGTAAAATAATAATTAATCGCATTTAATAATAATTAAGTTGCACAAATTGTTGTTGTATTTGCAAATAAAAGAAAAATGATAAATAATTATAATTTTTATGATGGTAAATTTCAACAATAATTTCTTACAAACCAAAAATTTTAAATAGAAATTGATAGGCAATATTTATTTCATTTTTGTATCTGTTTTATTGAAAATTCGTAGACATCATCATATTTTTTTGTTTAATACGGATTTAAGAAATAAAATATTATTATGGGTCTGTAATTTTGCTTCCCTGTACAATTAGTTCCATTGTAAGAAAGAGGGTTTTGTACACAGTTCAAATGGATACTAAGTAGATGCCAAGTTAAGCCTCAGTGACAAAATTGAATATGAAGGCAACTTGACGATATATAAGCTTTTTCTAAAAATTCCCCTGCTCTGTCACCAAAGGTTGAAACAAAAGTTCGAAAAATTCTCTATTTGGGATAACTATATGCCTTCTTCTTGCATACAGCCGACCACCCCTAACTCAAACTAACATTCATTTCGGGGTAGTCAATAGCTGTCTTTCTCCCCACCTGCACTCTCTCAAACAGTTGGAATGAAACTATCCATCTTTAACATCATATCCTTCAGGGTTTTGAGATTACCTGGTGCCATCAGTACTGAACTTAATCATTATTGACAATCTTCAGGTCCTTCCTTCACTCTGAGATCTCCATGCATTCCATTAAATAAGGGTAAACCATGCCCATTTCTCCACAAATGCATTTATTTTCCTGCGTTCTTCCTCATCGGATAATGATATGTCCTGAATCCTGTGAAAGATTAGTATTATTTTTGTTCTTTAATATAAATTTATTGTTTGTTTCCTGTTGATTTCTATAAATGTTTTCGTCCATCTTTCTTTTGTGTTCTGTTACCTGGATTTTAGTACATTTTGGTAATTCATCAATTTAGCCTGTTTACTGACATCATCCTTGGCGATTAAGTCCTGGCATGCGGTTAATAACATCTGAAAATCGAATCTGTATTTTGAATGTGTTTTTCCCAATAGATTGAAATAAAAATTTGCAAAAAAGCTACATTTTTATAAAATCCCATATCAAATTTAATAAATTTACCTCATTGCAGTTTTGAGTAATCGCGTTTATATTTTTCTGAAAGTACAAACAGACAACTAATCCCTCATTAGATTTGGTTTGAAATTTGATATATATCTACAGTGTAGATGTTATATGTGTGTACTAGCTCGCTTTGTTTTATAATTACTATGTTAACTTATATTCAGACAGCAGGATAGACAAACTCCCTCTAAACAAATTAATAAAAAATTTGATAGAAATCTATAAATTTGATTAAAAGATCGTATATCAACTTTCATCAGTTTAGCTCAATGCGTTTTTGAGCTATCTTTGTCACAGACAGATGGACATTTTACAAAAATATTTTTTTTTGAATTCAGGGAGTCTGAAACATGGACATTCGTCAAAGTCTCGAGTTCAAATTACCATATTTTGTCTATACCACTTATATTAGATATTAAAAAGTTGGTTGAAACATACAAATAACACATATTATCGTAAATGAATAAAAAGATTTATAATTTGACTTACAAATTCTACTTCAGGTGTTAAGTTTCAGCCTGAGTGAAATTAAATTGGCTTTTTAACCCTCTAAGGGTTCCACACGTATTTCGACGTAGTCCCAAGATGTGGTTCCAGACGTATTTCGACGTAGTCCCAAGATGTGGTTCCACACGTATTTCCCAAGATGTCTTAAAAAGGTTCTGCATATATTTCGACGTAGGGTAAGGAAGAACGCCCTTTCGTTTTACACGGAAAATGACGTAAAAGGTATACTGTTCCAAGAGTGTTACCGACGCATTTTAACGTTGTGCTCACCCCCTCAAGTGTTGCCCTGTTTACGACTTGGAGGTAAATCAACACAATGAATTCTTTACGAACATTTAAGGATGTCGCAGGATCTGAGGGTCCGGAGATTCCTTTAAGCATAGGTCATTGTCATGGTTTCGGCGTTAGGGAAGAACGAGGGGTGAGAAAGGAAAGGGCTCGTTCAAGAAAAGAGGAACAGAAATAGTTCCCCAAAGACTCAAGGTATCCGACTACGTTGAAAACACTGGTTTTCGACCACATTGCATGATTTTTTTAAAATTGTTATTTCTTGTAGTTCAGACCCTCCTCTTTCCAAAACAGTTGATCTTTTCTAGGGAAAAAGGAAGGCCCGACCTCTCATCCAGGGGAATTTCAAGAAAAAAATATTTTTTAACTAAAATTTTTAAAAATTCTCTAAAAAACTTTAATTTTAATTTTCACGAAAATTCACCACCGTTCACATGATATCTCAAAAACTAATGGAGGTATTTGCTTAAATATTTCGGCGTGTGTTTCAGATGATGTGGTCAACGAAATGAACCAAAAGTTTTATTGCTGTTGAAACATATATTTTTACCCATATTTTCTTTGCATCTCAAAAATTTTCTTAGATGTTGGTTCGTTTCATTCATCATTGTATTCTATAACTTGTGTACAAAGACAAATCGGATGGCTGCATTACAATGTTGTGTAGAGTGTCAACCGTTTCGGCTCAATTTCATTAGAATTTACCCCACATTTCCCAATTTCTCAAAATATATTACATTTTCGATTTTTTTTTTTGTATTTATAGTGTTTATCATTGAGATTTTTTATTTTTTATTGGATTTCAATTTGACTTATTTTATAAAGTCTATATTACAATCTATATTATGTAAGATTTATTTTAGTTATTAGTCTCTGTGCTTCCTTATACTGACGAATTCGATTTTATGGTTTCATGTTGTTTCTGATTTGCAATGAGTTTGACTTACCATTGTTTAAAATTTGATCTCTTTTCGTTTATGATACTAATCTTATCTCCAAAACCTCAATATTCTGGGATTTTTTGGGTCACGAGGGGTCAATTTCTTGATGAAAGTTAGACCCTTCCCAGAGAAAATCCCTAGTTTGAATCCCTGTCTGAGGGTGATCCTTGAAAAAGTCCTCAGACCGGTTTCTTTATTAATTTTGATTCCTAGGCTGTAATTGTTTCTATCGTACTAACATTTATTCTAAAGTTGTTCAATTTTTCAAAAAGTTTCCTTCGGACGTAGTCGGTTACCTTAAGAAAACATAAGCCCTTTCTTCTGAGGCTAATCTAACCATTGACTGGAGTGATAATTCCTTTCAAGATATTTATAATTGGTATATTAAAACGCATAAAAATTCTTTTCTGGATTTTTTTTAATACTTCATTAACGTATAGGGCCAACCAATTAAAAGATAATCAGAGACAGCGAAATGTTTTAAGGCTCATCAATACTCTTTGTCGTAAGCCCGCTGTTACCCTCTGTTAAATGGACTCTTAAAAATCACTCCTGCTGTCATAATTATCGAATATCTAGATGCTTAATATTTATACTTTCCTAGATTGGATTCGGATTTCTGGCGCAAGATCCTGATATAGAATATGTTGCGCCGAAACTGTGTAAAATTTCTCCATTAAGATAAAATTAGTTTAGCATTGTAAGAAATGTAACTGATTCTGTTCAAACTAGTCAAATGTTAAAAAAAGGTGAAAGTTATTAAAACTATACTTTAAACTTCATGTAAAATCCTCACATCTTTAATAAATAAGAAAATGTTTGGATGATGCGTCTCACCCAATAAAAATCCAAGTTAAAATTGTTGGATTTAAAATGGTTACATCGAAGGTCAATAAAGCGGGTGCATTCTATTAAAATGTGACGAACTGTTAAAATAACTCCACAATTATCACACAATGGGAGAGGCTCAAAAAAAGGAAAAATCTATGCGTCAGGCGAGTGTGACCAATACGTAGTCGGGATAAAATTACATCATAGCGTCTATTTAATTTTGAAGACCAGTTGGCCAATTGTGGTTTAATAAAATGGAGCTTGTTGTTAGTCTCCATGTCCCATTGATTTTGTCATTGGCGATAGCACCAACGAATTATAGTTGTAAGCATATCTTTATATGAAAGACTTTGAGGTAAGATTACGCTCGTATTTGCGATTTCATTTCCAGAAATACTCACATATGAAGGGATCCAGGAAAGCAAAACTCTAATATTTTCCCCACTATACTTTCCTAGAACATCATGCATCCATCTTTCATGATTAATTCATCAATAAGTTTTTTAAAAAAAGAAATATGTAATTAAACTTCGGTATCTTCCAAACTTTAATTCTTTCATTTAATGAGTCAGGAGAAAAAAATTCTGATTCATCATTCATGAAATATGGAAATATGTTCGTTCTTTATGTCGATACCACTTAGCAAATTCCAAACATTCCTTCCCATTCATTTAGCTAATGGAAAATTTCTTTTCTTGTAATAACGAGTTCTTTTCGCACCTGCTCGTTTGCTTGAAATTGCTGGAATTTTAGAATGGAAATTTTTATTTTTTTCAAAATTTTCTCTCATTAATATTTTCATTCTTGGTGATCTAGTGTCCGATTTTTTTTTTGCTCGTTTATCGTACATCTGCTTATTGAAAAAGACTTATCGCCCCAAATATTATTCCATTTTTTTTTTTTTTCAAAAATAGTTCTGCAATTTTCACTATTTATATACACTAGAAAAATATTTCCGTATAGGCAGGCTGTTAGCCTGTTAATAATTACTGTCACACATTAATTAATAAAAGTTGAAAAAAATTGCATGCTCATTAGCGGAGTGCTTAAGAAGTAAAAAATTATCTATGAATTTTATATTCTTATTATAGAAAATTCACATATCTATGTAAATACTTTATGCAAATGTATTTCGTTTTAAAATATTGTTTCAAGGACTTAAATGTTTGTTTGGTATCAAGGATAAATTTCTAATGTTTTAAAACATTGTTCAATTATTTTAGAAGCATGCCAACAACACAGAGAATATTAACTTTCCAATTTGAACAATTCTCGCCGCAGGAAGACCTTGGTCGGAACCGAATCAGCAAATTCATTCGATTCAAATCGGTTTCATGCGATGAGTTCATTTCATTATCAAATTCCTAAAACAAATATGGAATTTCTACACATAATTAGTTTATTTAGAATGATTCATCGATTTACTTTTCGTTAGACTTAATCAACATTTATGGATCCCATTTCTAGTATAAAAGTTTCCATTTCCTGCAGTTCCTTAAACTTGTTTTAAGGTATCCAACTTCGTTCAAAGTTTTGAAAAACTGAGTTTTTTAAAAACTATTTAAAACTATGGTTTTTAGATGTATTTTCAATTATGATACAAAACACTATGAATACAAAAAAAAAAATGATTAAAAACATTGTATCTTTTGAGGAATAGAAAAATGTGCAGTAAATTTTAATGAAATTAAACCAAAACGGTTTAAATTCTACACAAAACTGTAATGCAGCAATCCTATTTTTCTTTGTACACAAGTTATAGGACATAATGATGAATGAAATGAACCCAAATTTCAAAAAACTCTTGAAATGCAAAGAAGTTATGGCTAAAAGTATACATATATATGTATTTTTTTCATAATTTCTCATCTCAAATTTTCTAAAAACACCTATAAATGAAAAAAGTATTTCCCCAACAATAAAATTTTTAGTCTATTTCATTATCCATATTTCTTAAAACACAGGTTGAAATTTTTATATAAATTCCTCTAGACATTTTATTTTAATAATTAATTTTATTTTAATAAATTAATTTTATTTAAATTAATTTTATTTTTATGTAAATTCCTCTAATTTTAGAAATATCATGTTAACGGTGGAGAATTTTCATGAAAATTAAAGTTTTGATGAAATTGAATTTAAAGATAAATTTATGCCGAAAAAATATGTCATCCTGGATGATAATTCAGGTCTTCCTTTTCCTAGAAAAGATAAGAGGTTTTGATGAGAGGAAAGTCTGAACTACAATAAATAAATTTTTTTAAAAAATTCTCCAATGTGGTTGATAATCAAAGTTTTTAACGTAGTCGGATACCTTAAGTACATTTTTCTTCTTAACGGACCTCAGAATCGTTGAGTCAATAATAGCAGCCCAACTAGAGACTTCCAGAAATAACTCAATTAACATTCTGAGTGAATAAAGAAAAAAAAATGATTAAGAACTATTCCCTAAGATATTCGAAAAAGGCGCTCATTCTAATTAGCTTACTTTTGCTGATATGTTCAACCGCTGTTTTTTACCACGCCAAATTGAATGATAAAGAAAAAAATACTGAACGACAACGAAAAAAAAAAAAAAAACCCTTTTGGCTCCTTCTTTGCACTAATTTCGCTTGCCTACTATAAAATTATAAGGGAAAGTTAAAGATAGAAATCTCGAAGAATTAAATTATAGCAGTAATGTTTTTACGACTCGATGCGATTTGAAAATTTTTATTGGGTAAAAAATTCTTTCTGGTGTTGGTGGGTCTAATGCCACTTGGTCATACCAAGCCCGAATGAGCGGAGCTCTTTCGAATGAAGGCAGAGGTGTGAGCCTTTCGCTGTGAACGAGCACCGTTCAGGTGAAAGTTCGACTTTGCTCGAACACACATGACACAACCCTTTTTAGGGGGAGGTCGAACTCTTCCTTCAATCCGCAAGTCAGAATGTCGATCCAAATCAGAGACTGACTCATCCCTGGTTCAGTACCCCCAGAGGTATGATTTTTCATGGGAACTTGGAGGACCTTGCAGTCACGGCCTATTTAACGTGCCCCAACTGCCATTCACCACCACGGCGGTCTTTTGCCGAAACGAGGACAGAACTCGCTACATTTCGGTTACGAGACTGACGCTCTACCAACCAGGCTACCACGGCCCTAAAATTCCTTCTAAAAGACCAATGCTTTGCGAAAAAATGAAATTCAGTTTTGTGGTATTAATGTTAACTTTTGAATGTAAACTCTAGTGATATTTTGGGAATAAATGTTTGCTTGTCTTCGAATTCATATTAAAATGTGCCTCACATGTAATCTTTTTTAAAGAACTTTACCAATAATACCTGCAAGGATGTTTATCACAACTAAGAGTATTTAGTTTTGTGACTATTTTCCGTATGTGGTTTTTAGAGATATGGGTTTCTACTCGCAACATCATAATTTTGGAAATGCATATAAAAAATGAACGTTTAATGAATTCCATACTTTTATGCATATGATATTTTTATTTATTAAGGTATCCGACTACGTTAAAAACATTGGTTTTCGACCTCATTGATAGTTTGTTAAAAAAAATTGTTATTTCTTGTAGTTCAGACTTTCCTCTTTCAAAGCAATTTATCTTTTCTAGGAAAAGGAAGACCTCACCTATCATCCAGGGTGACATATTTTTCAACTAAAATTTATCTTTCACTCCAGTTTTCTCAAAATAATTTTCATAAAATTTCTCCACCATTATCCTGATATTTTAAACACTAATAAAGATATTTACATAAAAATTTCAGTGTCTGTTTTAAATGGCATGGACAATGAAATGGCCCAAAATCTATATTATTGGGGAAATGTTTTTTCCTTTAGAAGTGCTTTAAAAAAATGAAGTTGTGAATTGATGGAAAGAAATGCATGTGTATGTATATTTTTACCCATCACTTCGTTTCATCTCAAAAATTTTCTTAGATGTTGGTCCATTTCATTCATAATTCTATTCTACAACTTGTGCACAAAGAAAAATAGGATTGCTGCATTATAATTTTGTGTAGAGTGTGAACCGTTTTGGTTAAATTTCATTAAAATGTACTACAAACTTTTCTATTTCTCAAAGTATATTATATTTTCTAATAACTTTTTTGTATTTATAGTGTTTATAAACGGCAATACATCTAAAAATCATTAATAGTTTTTCAAAAATCTTATATTTCAAATTTTTTCCTTCGAACGTAATCGGATCCCTTAAATTAATGATTCTTTATAACTTTGTAGCATCTTGTTCCCATATTTTTTTTCAAAAATTAAAATTGGAAAACTAATTATAAATTTTTGCAATTGGCAGTACTGTGATTTCATTACATAGGGTATAGCGATATTTTCATACCTAGTCTTCATTTGTGTGACCATAGCTGTAGTTGTTCAGAAATTAATGTAAAAGGTACTTTGAAGGTGAAAGGGAATGATATTAATCGATTAATGATTTTGTTAAATGCTATCATAAGAGAGAGTTAATTCACTCAATTGAATGTTAAGATTACTTTCAACTGCTTTAAATAAATTGGAGACCCAATACTTGTCAATAGTAAAGTTCGAATAACATATTTATAATTCATTTCTTTTATTTCAAAATGTAAATGCTAAATTTATGTATCAAATTTTACTTATCTAGCTATTTAAGTTTTGTAGTCTTCATATATACTGTATTCAAGGAGCAAAATAAATGAAGTTCCTGTTAATGGGTTTCATTTCACATTTAATGGCGGTGGGTCTAATGCCACTTGGTCTTACCAAGCCCAAATGAGAGTACCTCTTTCGAATGAAGGCAGAAATGTGCACCTTTCGTTGTGAACGAGCACGAGACTTTCCTCGAACACACTCGACACAACCCTTTTTTAGGGGGGCGGTCGAATTCATTCATACAGACATTTATCCATCAGCAAATCAGATCAGAGACTCATCCCTGATTCAGTACCCCCAGAGATATCGTTTTGTTATGGGAACTTGGAGGACTTTGCAATCACGACCTATTTACCGTACCCCAACTGCCATGAACCAACACGGCGGTCTTTGGCTGATATGAGGACAGAACTCGTAACCTTTTGGTGACTGACGCTCTACCAACCAGGCTACCGCGGCCCTCAAATTTAATAGAATTACTTAATAACAGCCAGTCATCTGCTTATCATAGAGCTAAGCCTTAAATATTTATAACAAGACTTATTTTGGCTGACTGTTATGTTCATCCAGCCAAAGGCCCACAAATGTCCAAAGAACTTCAGAGTGTTGGTAAAAGATTAGAAAAGTTTTCCATCATTAAAATTTAGAACATGGCAGATTTAATGTAAAGACGTTTTTTACATTATATAGATTAAAGTTAAACGTTTTTAAATATTTCGTTAAAAATGAGATTTTCGGACACTGAGAAGTCTAAAACGTAAAAATGTGTCAAAAGAAAACAAACTGAATTTTAGTTTTTTTTTTTTGACAATTATAATATTTTGCTTTGTTTATGAATGAGCAAAAACGGAACTACAAAAAAAATATTTTTTCCTTCCAAACGGAGCGAATGAAAATGTAATTCTATACCACCACCACAAAATGAAATATTTTCAATCGCTATCAAGCATCGAAATCTCAGAACTTCAAGCCTGATGATTTATGATTCGCGCTCATAGAAAATTCTGACATGAGAGAATTTTCGCAAATTTGGAGTCATTTACGTAAAGGGAAAAAATGGTTAGTGGATGTGATGTATCACTTGTTATAAATGATGCCATTCGGTGGGTGCAAATCATTCCATTTAATTTAAGTGCTCGTAAATCGTGATTTAGCACTCTTTTATTTTGAAACTACCGCTTTATCACTGCTTTGTCAGGAGTTCTGCATTTTTCTGATGGTATTTAGTAAGCATTTCTTTATACAATCAAACGTTATTATCAAAATAATCCGATCATTCAACTTTAACCCCTTAACGGTCGCATCATTTTGAAGAAAATGATCATAAAAGTTCTTATTTTTTTATTCAAGAAAATTATATAAAACTGAGTCTGTAGTTTAAAATAAATTAGCTATCTCTAAAAACATTGCAAATAGTCTCGGGCAGCCATCTGGTGTATATATTGAGGAATATACATGATTCTGGGCATAAGAAATAGATTGTTTCAATATTTTTGGCGCATTACTTTTGAATACGCCAGCCCAGAAATATCACGGCGCGAGAAATAGTGGTAGAAATTTCATCCCGTCATTTTCACTGGAGCGAGAAGGAAGGGGTTAAAATGAGCAATAAAATGCAAAGTATTGATGATGATGATGTCATGTCCGTGTTTCAACAGAAAGGGGGTGCAATAGCCTTTGAGGGTAAAGACCCCTGAGCACCCAGAGGGCAGAAGTCTGACTTCTAGCTCAAATGAAGGTGACACACACATTCGCTTGCACAACCCTTTTTAAAGGGGGGCACAATCATACATCTCACAGATAGAACACAGAACAACCATGCTCGACCCCGGGGCGCCCAGATCAGGGGGAAGACACGCTACCCCTATGCCAGGACGCCGGCATGTATAAAGATATTAAATAGAAAAACACATAGACAATGAACACAGCTGTCAGATACCTAAAATACTACGTATTATATATCTATACAAATTTTAAATGCTCCCGCTTACCATTAAATATTACAGGTAGTTGTTGTTATTATTTATGACACTTTACATGCCCGCTGATAATTATCTGCCAGCGATTTATGCCGAAATGAGCGCCTCTTGTTTTTTCAGTTGCCCAAGCGCGGCCAAGAGTGCGACTTAAGGCCTTATCACACGGTGAAAGTTCGTCAGTCCTTTTCCGTTTCTACCCTCAAAAGCCGGTAAAGCAAGTTTCATAATCGACAACTTTTTCTAACCAGTTTGAAAATGCTGTCGGAAATATTGTCCGCAAACGAAATCATGTGAAACTTTGAAGTGACGTCACTTTCCTTGTCGTTTGCTGACTTTTAGCTACTTTAAGTTTCACATTTGCTTGCACAAACGCTTTTCATAAAGGGCATATTAACACGCATTAAGGAATAAAACACAACAGAAGAATAACCATAACCAACCCGGGAAGCCCAGACCACGGGGAAGACATGCTACCCCTATGCCAGGATGCCGGCTGCGAAGTATTATTAGGATGTTATTGTTATTTTATATTTTGTATTGCTAATTTGAATTCGAATTAGAAATGTTGTAGAATTTTTCTCGTCAAAATAGTTTACACATTTTGTAACTTTGAGTTGTGATTTTTTTCAAAAAGAGATTTATTATGTTATGTTATAATTATTTATGAAAAAAACAAAAACAATTTCATCTTTAAAAAATGTCTATAAACTGTTTGTGATTAATGAGTGTAAAATTTATCAGTAAAAAATGCAACTAATATGTATATATATATATTTCAATTTCTACTATTAGTTCACACCCTTTCTCTATATATATTTACTGATACGGCTTGTTCAAATTTTTAATCGTTAATAAAATACTTTTTATTCATCCACGCAAGTTCAAATACATTTTTTAAAAACTTATTATGGACAACACTTGATATTAATGCATTTTTCAAATATTAATTAATTCATTAAACTTAGTTAATTCTTAATATTTTAAATAGAGCTTTAGCAGTTTGTAATAAAAATTGAGATTGGCAGACAGTAGCTCAGTCGGTAAATGACGTGAATTTCAGCTTTTTTCACATGAAGGTGAAGAATGTGAGTCCAGTTCTTGCGAAAATCATTAATTTTTTGATACTAAATAACTATTTTGATAATCATTTAATGCATAGTAGCTAAAATGAAAATTTTCTTTGTTGAACCAAGTTTTTTTAAATATTGCTTGTTTATTTTATTGCAAGAAGAGAAAAACTATTTATAATGGTATAATTATTGTCAAAAGAAAGCAATTTCATCATATAAAGATGTCTACGAACTGTTTGTAATTATTACTTGTAAAATTTATCATTAGATTCGGAGTCAAAAATGAATTTGAAAAGTTTCTATACTGTTTTTAAGAATTAATGAAAGTATTTTAAATAATTAAGCATGAAGAAGTCTTCTTTGAATGAAAATTGTCAACATAATTTAAACCCATAGTATGTTTTTGCTTGGGAAAGAAAGATGATAATATATCTTTTAAGAAGCATGCGAGAAAGTTTCGGAGAGACCACTTTCCCTGGTTTCTGAGGTTCTGAAATCTTTCTTATTATATGTAGACGAATGTAATTTTAAGAGCCAAGTACAATAGTCTGTAGCCGATCGATCATGGCTCTTCAAAAATAATTAAATTGTTTTTTCTTTGATTATTTGAAATAATTATTCAATTTCTAGGTGAAAAATATTTAAATTCTTGAATTGTGCCTTAGATGTTTTCACTTGAGCAATAGAATACATTATAATGAATCAATAAAATGCACATTGAATTTTTCGATTTCGATTCGTAATATTCTTTTTTAGCAAACCTAGCTTTTCAGATTTTTAATTTTTTTTTCTCATTTTTTCATGTAATTCATTCAGACGGTCAGAAACACAAAATAATTTTTTTCTGAAGTTCGTTTATTTTCAAAAATATGTTAGAGTGTCAATGTGTAAAAAAAGAAACAAAAGTATATATTATTCTTATCTTTTTGATCTTTCATTTTGGAAACAAATGTTTGGATAATAAAGTTTCAATATCTTGGCTCATATCCTGTTTCGAAAAGTGGATTTTATTTTATTTAACATCGTAGTTCATGGAACATCTTACTAAAGGAATTCTTCCGTGCTCGCGTGTTGAACGGCAGGTGATCCGAACCAATTTACATTTGGATTCTATTGCGTATTATGCGATTCCTGCTTCTAACTGTAAGAACAAATTTTTTTGTTTGCTGAAATAAAATGTTCTTTATTCATATAACTCTTGTTTTTTTTTTAAAAATTAAAATCTAATTAAATTCTAGTTTTTGTAAGTTCTTAAATTTTTTGCAACTATTAATTATCTTCTATTTACATCAGAGCATCAGAATCAGTTTTTATCATTAACTCATTGTTAGAATAAACAGGGACACTCTATAACTGCAATAAGAACACATTTAATTTGAAGAGAGTCGTAATTGCAATTAGAATTAAACTATACAGCCAGTATTTTGCAGTTGCCATTTAAAAGAAAAATTTTGAATAAATATAAAATGTTCAGAATTTATTTTATCATTTAATGAAATGTACTGGTTTTACAGAGTAATTTATTAAAAATGATTTCGCATTAAATTTATGTTTCATAAAAATGAAAAAAAAAATCTGAAAAATAATTTTTTTTTCTCTTTCGATTAGTTATGTTAAAAATAAATCATTGCAAATAGAATAAGAAAATTGTTACGAATAAATCATTGAATCGAGGGCAACTAGGAAAAGTCAGAATTGTATTTTTATAAGTTTAATAATTATGCCGAGTATACATTTGGCCAATTATAATACGGCAAACAGGCAGCGCATGCGTAGAAAGGGCATTTAGGTTTGTCACGATTTTTTAAGATATATTCAAGCATTCCATTCTTGGCTATAAATTGCCGCTTTGGCGCCCCTGCATTTTTCTTTCCCACTTTCTTATCATATTAAAATGATGGACATTTGCATAAGAAAAAGGGACATAAGAACTATTAAAAAAAGGGACAAATAAAATATAAAAAATCTCGCATCAAAGAGCAAAAAATGGAGGAGTAAATTTACGATAAGTGATCAATTTTTTCATTCCAAAAATCCCTCCAAATTCTACAAACGCATGCACAGTAAGAAAAATACAATATAGTGCCCTGTAATTGTGTAATTGTCCATATATATATATATATATATATATATATATAATAGTAATTGCTAAGTGTTTAGCAATTAATCAAGAAAATTATTACTTTTTTATCTTTCAAAAAGCAAACGATAATAGCATCGAGCATTGGTTTAATGGAAAAAAAATTAAATATCAAGATGAAGTAGGAAGAAATTTTAGTTGCTCTCTATAAAAGGAAGTTACTCTGATGCCATAGTGGTTTATTTCTTATTTCATTACAAATCTTAATTTTTTATTCTTAATTAATGTGTATTTTACGTTTATTTTGGGATGAGAATAAAACGAGTAACTTTCTCTATTTAATCTTATTTTTTAATTACTAATTAATATGTATTTCTACATTCATTTTGTGATGAGAATATAGTTATAAAAGAGTAATTTTTTATGTTCTATACTTTTTAGTTCTAATTTCTGTGTATTTTATGTTCTTTTTGGTATAAGAATATGGCTATTAAAGAGGTAATTTTCTTTAATCTTATTTTTTGTTTCTAAATAATGTTTATTTTAAGTTCGAAGCAGGAGTAAAAATAGTAATTTTGTCTGTTTAGTGGTATTTTTTATTTCTAATTAATGTTTATTTTGTAAAAGGAATATAGTTATAAAATAGTAATTTGTCTTATTTAATCTTATTTTTTATTGTCAATTAATATATATTTTATGTTCATTTTATGACGGGAATATATTTATGAAATGAGTAGTTTTCTCTATTTAATCTTAATTTTTCTTTCTAATTACTGTGTATTTTACATTCATTTTGTGGTAGGAATATATTTATAAAACGAGTAATTTTCTCTACTTTATATATATATTTATTTCTAATTAATGGGTATTTTACGTTTATTTTCTGACAAGAATATATTTAAAAAACGAAAATTTTTCTCTATTTTTGAAATTCAATATTTGTTCATGTCTTTAAATCTTGCTTTATTTTAAGTTAGCCTTTGGCGATCAGCTGATTCGCCATGAGTAATGCGTTCTAAAATTTTCAATTAAATCACATATTCATTAGCCTTGAAGTCACTCCGGGCATTGATTGGCCTGAAATTAACATTTTCTTTCAGATGATGGACGGAAAGTTCTAAAAGAACGTTTTCCTAATAATATTCTTTAATTTTATAAATCAGTCAGTTTTAATGATTGATTTAGAAGACTGATTGATGTAGCAACTTTTATTTAAAATATTAATAGAAATGTTTTGTAAAATATGGCTCACAGAGCAAAGTATGAAGAAATCTAAAACTCATTATTCATAAATGCATTGTTTGACTCAAGCTACATAAAATGTAATTATTTACTTCATTTAAATCAAATTAATAGTATTAAACAATATATATGCCTATTAATAATATTTTACAAATTGACCATTGGACCGGAATATGAATGCATATCTTGTATAAATAAACATAATTTATTGAATTAATGATTTAAATATTGCAAACGATCATAGAATCCTTTGCTTTACATTTATTTTTTTGGAAAATATCACATTTTATATATTTTATTTTATCCAGTCACGTGCTGAAAGTTGCATTTCTTTAGATATAATTTTGTGATGATAGTTTTTTTTTTTTAAATTTGAACTTCCGTCATTGTTTTCGTTTATTTTATCCAGTCACATACTAAAAAACATGGTTAAAATATTTCTTTAAAAATAGAAGTTAAGTTATGCTTTAAAACACTGATACCAATAGAAAGCTAATTTTTTAAATCTTTTAATTGATGTAAAAAGCATGTTTGTGCAATAATATTTTCGGAAGTTAAAGCGGAAAAACGTCGAAATTTCTCTTAAATTTTAATTAATTCAAATTCTAATCAAAAATTCGAAAAAAGGGTTCCGAAGTGCACATTCCCGATCTCCAAGGTATACATGTACCAAATTTGGTAGCTGTAGGTCCAACGGTCTGGCCTGTAGAGCGCCAACACATACACACATTGAACTTTATTATAAGTATAGATTATGAATTTTTCAATTAAAGATTATAAATGTAATCTTCTCATATTGAAAAAAACACACACAGAATAATTAAAAAAAAATTTTAATTCAGGTTTAACTTAAATGCCTTAGACTCTGTTTTTCTCACGTAATCTGTTTTCAAGTTGAATAATTACCGTGTTGTTTTTATCTTCGTCCGACAACAGATGCTGAGAGTGAAAGGAAAGTTCATTTCAAAGGTATTAGGTAAGTGGACTTTTGTTTTTTTAAAATAGAATTCAGCAACTGTTGATTGGCCAGTTGGAAGGCGGAGCAACCCTAAGGTGACCTTCAGGTTTTAATTTGTATGAGCGGCACGCACTGTATTTGTACAGTTATTTTCTTAGCTGCTGCAGTGGTTATTAATTGCATAATTTCGCGTATGACCGATTTCGTGAAGGGAGAGTTGATCGACGGGTAAGATAATTTCATAAACAGTGGAGAAAGTATTCGAGCTTTTGTAAACTTTTGCTTGAATTCTGAAATATTCAGTACAAATTGGAAGGGCTTTTAGAGCCGAATATAAATAGTGGATTCAGGCATTTTACGGTTCTGAAATGTATATTGTGAGGCTGTTCTTTAAACTGGTCGATTTAGTTTCACATTAACGTATTGTTAAGGTTTTATTTTAGGTTAATTTTTATTTAATTAGATTTTTGAAAATATAATTCTTTTTACTTTCTAGTATAGGAAATATTATAGTAGTATAAAAATTTGAATTGAATATTTTGATGAATTTTTGCGTTTTAAACCTCTCTGAGTTTAAAAGAATGGAAATTTTTTGAATATGTATATTTGTCTGTCTGTGACAAAGATAATTAAAAAAATTTTAGAGCTAGATATATAATAACTGCCTCAAACTAATTTTGTAGATTTCTATCAAATTTTGAGACAAAATACATTCAGAGGAAGTCTGTCTAGTTTTTAAAATATAAGTTAACATGATGGCGACAAAATAAAAAAAAGATCTAGATTGATAAAAGAGGTATGCAAATTTAACATCTATGGTGTTGACAATTATCAAATTTTCAACCAAATCCATTTTAATATAATGATTGCAAAACGAAAAGACCTAGATTTATGAAATAGGTACACATATTTAAGATATATAGTATCAGATTATGAACCAAATCCAACAAGGTGCTAACGGTCTGTTGGTTTATACTTTCAAAAACATGTAAATGTGATGACTCAAAAACACAATTACTTAAGTATACCGAATTTGGTATGTGATTTAGTGATTAGAAGTACAAATTTGTGACAAATGTTTGTTTCAGTTGGTTAGAAAAAAATCGGTCTGAAACTTAAGTTCTATTTTTGGATGCTATTAATCACTTGCTAGGAATTAATTGCCAAATAATTCGCGAGCTATACTATCGAACCACGCTGAAAACGTATTAAAAATGATGAATTCCCTCCAAAAATTAATATTTTGTAACTATTATATGCCAAAGCTATTCACAGTTCTCTGAGATAACACTTTTATTAGAGAGTATGCGAGAAAAGTTTGGGAAGACCGTTTGTTATTATTATTATTATTTGATTACTTTGAGTAAACACTGCCCGTCATCCATGTTTGTACAGAATGTTATCGATCTTGTTTTCCGGTGAACGGTTTAATTAATTCATCAATAAAATTCGCAGGCGAATGCATTTCATTAACCCTTTTCTTAATTATTATTTAACAAAATACTGATAAATACAGAAACAAAATTTGCAAAAAGAAAAATTACAACTGATAATTATTTGAAAGCTGCTGTGTTCCTTAGCTATCATAATTCATTTGTTATTACTTGTCCGTTCTTCCTAGAAGCAAGTTACATTAGTCTTAGTTCTGTGTCGAACTGTGATTTTTTGAGGACGGCTACCCTCTATGTTCGACCACCTTCCTGTATACCACTGCCAATCAAACTCGGTTGCAATAAAAGCTATATAGCACACACGCATACTACATAATAATCATTTATCCATTTTGATTTACGATTACTTATATATGATGACCTGGCTTTTAAAATATATCATAATCTATATTTAATAATTTGAATTCTTTCAATATGATCTTTTTTCCTTTACCAAACGATTTCTTAACAGGCTTTCATCAAATAATTCATTAAAAATATAAATATTATTAAATTTCAATAATCAAAATATCAAATTTTTTAAATATGTCACTTTACAAAATTTGAAGGAAAAAAAAATCTGCTTGTCAAACGATTTTTTCTAGAACAATTTTTAGAACATAATTTTTCAATATTTTTTTTAATTGAAAAAGCAAAATCTTACTTTGCCTAATTATGCGAATTTTTTGCAGCTCGTATTTATTTGCATTTTAATTACATAAACATATTCTAATGCCATTTGGTTCAAGAAATATTCGTTTTAGATGTTTTTTTTCTTTCTAAATTATAAAATGAAACTAGATATCTTTCCAAGAATTGGAAAAAAATAGAAGGAACGCAATAAATGTACTATATGCTCATGGAATATTTTTTATTTACTAGTGGTGCAGACATAATTTATTTACAATATATTTAGAGTATATGAACATAAAAAATGGTTTTGTTTAGTGAATAAATTGTTTTCATATTTTCTCAATAAGTCGTCATGTTATTGAAAAAATGTAATTAAAAAAATTTATGCATGACTATAGTTTTAATATATAATTTTTATATGTGAAAAAGGTATATGACTATGTTTTGAATTATCTTTTTTTAATTTTTTTTGTATAAAACAGATTTAATAAAATAGTTTCTAAACAAAAATATATATTTTAAATACCAAAAGTATTAATTTGTGCAATATCTTGTTGATAACTTAAGGAATAAATTGCCTAGTTCCTGAATTAAGAAATAGAAATTCAGGCACATTAAATTTCTATACGGTCTTTAAATATTAGTGTTTGGCTTATAAATAACAATAAATGCTTATTTTTATATTTAATGTAGTAAAATAACAATAATTTTTTTAAAGCGAAGAATTACTTATTCTGTAAATCACAAACCTCAGATTATATATAGAGAATAGTATAAGAAATCGCAAAGAAATAGATGTGAACTAATAAGATTTTCCCCATAGAATTTTAACAAAATATACAATTCAATAAAATAGGATTTAAGTATATAAATATTGTAGCACTCTCTTTTTACCCCTACACTATGATTCACTCATTACACGCCGCCCTCTGGCGAGTGCTTAGAGAGACAGTCAGTTAAGCCTCTGTTATCGTTATGTGTTGACGTGTTTTTGTCCACTCTCTGTTTGTGTCTGTGTGTAACGTAACCTTATATGTTTTAATAATAAATTATTGTTACACAAGAAGGCTTATCTTATTTAGAACCCACCAACCACCGGTCACAATATACATTAAAACACAAACTGTAAGATTGTAAAAGTCAATGTAATTTTTGAAAAAAAAAAGAGCGCCGAATGAAGATTTAAATAATTTTATAAAAAATTGAGTCTAGTTTTTAAGAATATTGTATGTATTCGGTGATTTCACTAAAAAGAGGTTTCTTTTAAAAGTTGTCACCTCCTTGAAATTAAAATAAAAACTAATTTTGTTACATATATTTGGGAATAAATTTTTCATATCCTACGTCACATGTGTCAATATACCAGAGGGAAGAAGAATAAGTTAGGAATGAGTGACACAAATAAAAATGAATTTAAATGTGCTTTGAACATTTCTTCAAATTAGAATTAAATAAATAAAATTCTAATTAATTAGAATTAGATCAAGAACATAAATAAAAATGAATTTAAATACGCTTTGAACATTTCTTCAAATTAGAATAAAATGAATAAAATTCTAATTAATTAGAATTAGATTTCGAACATAAATACAAATGAATTTAAATATAGTTTGAACATTTCTTCAAATTAGAATAAAATGAATAAAATTCAAATTGATCTAAATTAGAATAAAATTCTTTGAATGGCTCTATATTTTCTTAATCAAATTTTCAGAATAAAATGTTTAATTCCATTTTTCTTTGTTTCTTGGATTTATATATGTATTTTTTATTCCTGAGAATATTATCAAAAATTACTTAATGAAGAAAAAATTCGACTCAGATTATTCAGAATTATATAACCTAGAGAAAAAAATGGCAACAATGGCACAAAAAAAGTGATTAAATAATAAAATGAATTTTATTATTTAGGCATAATAAAAAAGGATCACAAATAACTAAATAATACTTCATTTTATTTATGTATCTTTTGCAGTCTAAAAATAAAAAAAATTATTAAGGAAATTCATTTTGCATTGTAATGTATCCAGCAATCTGAAATAGAATATGGTGCTTCGAGTTCTCAAAGAATTGTCTTTCTAATTAAGAATTATTTCCAGAACTGGAATTATCCGCAGTTGGAGAAAATATAAATTATATGCCATTGTAAGAAATTAAGCCTTTGTCTGCAAGTTAATTAATTGATTTTTCTAAAGCTCAATTTATTAAGTAGATGCTTAATTTACATGATTGCATTAAAACTGGATTAGAAATATGTCCCATTTCAAGTGCCATTCTTTTAAGAAAGCGCCTTGCCTAAAATTAATTTTAGTAAAAAGTAGTAAGCTAAACATTTCGAGAGATCGCTCTGGCTGGTTAATTTTTTATTGTATGCGTTTCTTTTTTGAATTTTTAAGTTTGATTGTTAAAGAAATACAATTTTCTAATTTCTTGACTTTTAGACATTTGAATATTACGTTTATAGTGGATTAGCAATAACTAAATTGAAACATTTTTTAAAATTCTTTAACTGTTTGACTTTATAAATTTTATTTTATTAGTTTTTTTATTGTTAACTGTATTATTAATATTTCTATTTAAGGTATCCGACTACGTTCAAAGGAAATTTTTTGAAAAATTGGATTTTTAAAAATTTATTTATGGTTTTTATATGTATTGGTAATTATTAATGCTATAGATACAAAAGAAATTATTTGAAAATATAACCTATTTTGAGAAATAGGAAAATTTGTATTAAATTTTAATAAAATTTAATCAAAATGGTTAACACTCTACACAAAATGGTAATGTAACAATCCTATTTTTCTTTGCACACGTTATAGAATAAAATGATGAATGAAATGAACCAAACACTGAGAAAAATGTTGAGATGTAAAGAAGTTAAGGGTAAAAACATTCGTTATAGACATTTTTACCATCAATTCGCACGTAAATTTTTCTAAAAATACTTGTAAATGAAAAAGTATTTCACCAACAATAAATATTTTGGCTCATTTCATTGCGCATATCATTTAAAACACGTGCTGAAATTTTTGTGTAAATACATTTATTAGTTTAGTGATGTCTTGTTAGCGGTGGAGAATTTTTATGAAAATGAAAGTTTTGCGAAAATTGAAGTGAAACACAAATTTTAATAATGAAAAATATGATTAAAAAAAATTCCCCTTATGATAGGTCAGGCTTTCCTTTTCCTAGAAAAGATAAACAGTTCTGGTAAGAAGAAAGACTGAACTACAAGAAGTAATAGTAATAATAATAATAATTTGCCAACGTGATCTATCTGGCGATCTATTTAACGTAGTCGGATACCTTAAGCATTTCATTAATAGCATAAAAGATAATTTCTACTTTTTATCGCTTCACTTGTATACATTCTTGGGGTAAATTTACACTCGACCTGTTATAAGTCGCTAGTAGGCTGTAAACTCGTAGAAAAGCTAAAAGATATTGATCAGCCGTTGGCAAGTAACTATCCTGATGGGACAACAGCATGCCCCTGTATTGTATTTTTTTTTTCCTACTGCGCATGTGTTTGTAGAATTTGGCGGGTTGCTTTGGCGTGAAAAAATTGATCATTTATCATTGATTAATTCTGGCATGGTTTGCTCTTTTTGACGCGAGGTCGTATTTTTTTTTAAAAAACTATTTGCCATTTTTTTCTATAGTTTTCCAGATTTAAGTATGTTGACTTTTTTTTTATTTTACCATTTTTATTTATATAAACAGCCATCATTTTAATAGAAAACAATTAAAAACAATTAGGTACAAACAATTAGGTAATTAAAAACAATACAGGTACATATATAGTCAAGCATCGAATTCCTAAATCTATCTTATGAAATAGTAGCAAACCTAAATAAACCTTTTTCTACGCATGCGCTACCTACTGTTTGTCCTATAACTGGCCGTGTGTAAACCTGGTATTATTTTTTGTGATATTCTTATACACTCAGTGTTTTTAGGATCAGTGTTGTCATTGAATATATTAAAATAAGTATTTTTTTAAAGTTAAAATGATGGAAATGCAATTTTCTTAAACATATCTATTCCTTATGACGAACTAGATTTTCAGAAGTTAATATCTACATTTGATATAAAGATCCTAAATACCAAACTTCTTGTTGAATATGTTTAATAAATTTCCATATGTTTCCATAAATATAATCCGTATGTTTAATAAATTTCTTCGCATGACAAATTTTCAAGGCGTTTGTTTTCCAATCAAAGATTTTTGAATTTATTGAAAGTGGACGTTATGAAATATATACAAAAATAATTAGCAAACAAGAAATTGAATAAGAGAGAATAAAATAAATTTAAAAATTTTAATTCTATAAAGACCATAAGCTTAGTATTATTTTTCTCTAATAAATTTAATTACCATTTTTATGAAGAGCTAGCCCCCTTTGGCCACCAGCTGACTCACCAAGACTAATGCGTTCTAAAATTTTTAATTAAATAATTATGTGCCTTGTTCTTTTTGTAATTTCTCTGCAAGATATACTTAAACTTCGATAGTGGCGTAACTAATATTATTATAGTTACGTGATTTATTACGATTATTTGTTCATTGTACTATTATATAACTCTCTGACTCGCAATAAGTTGTTATGAAATTATGAAGAAAATATCACATTTTTTATTTGTTCCATAACATTACATTTCTTTTTAAACACGTGCTGAACATCACACTTTCCGCGGTTTAATTTGCAATAAGAGTTAATTTAATTATTCAATTTCAGTTTTTGTCAAAATGACGGCAATTACTGGCATATTCTTAATGTGCTCCTGCAGGTTAAATTCTACATTCATTTTGTAAGAAATTGATTGTTGGAAAATTATGATTCTATATTTTTCACAAACATCACATATTTATCACAAACTCCCATAAAATAAGAATGTGCGACAAAGAAAAACTATATTTTTTTGTCCTATTTTCATTTTTTTTAAAAATGCGTACGAGTTTATCTTTTATGCGTATTATGTCTTTTTAAGCTTTTTTTTGGATTTAGCTATATCGAATTTAGAGTATATATATTTTTAAGTTATCACTGGCTTCGTTTAAATCTGATCACTCTGAAAAGTTATTCATAAACGAATTTTCGTTTCAAAAATTTGCTACATTATCCCGGCCTAGACGGCGCCGTAAGAATCTGACTTACTTATTAAATGAGCTACTCGTGGGTTGTGCGAAGCAAGTTCAAGCGGTTAGGCGGACAAGAAATTATATTTTTTCTTTCTTCTTTGCTTATTTTAGCAACTAGAAATACATCAATGCATTGTGTACATGTTCCGTTTTGCTCCCAAAATTAACGGATTTTTCTCATTGGAAGAAAAATCTGTGTATTATGCATCAGTGAGTATAATACATTTATTTAACACTAGCCGCCTTGAGAGACCATATGGTTCGTCATGAGTAATGCGTTCTAAAATTTTCAATTAAATCACATATTCATTAGCCTTGAAGTGATTCCGGACA
This sequence comes from Argiope trifasciata, assembly GCA_026543055.1. Lineage (NCBI taxonomy): Eukaryota > Metazoa > Arthropoda > Arachnida > Araneae > Araneidae > Argiope > Argiope trifasciata. The sequence continues at coordinate 411,864 of JAPMOQ010045993.1, read as the reverse complement.
TTGATTAGCCTGAAATGAATATTTTGATTTAAGATGATGGATGGAGAGTTCTAAAAGAACACGTTTTCCTAATAATATTCTTTAATTTTATAAATCAGTCAGTTTTAATTATGGATTTAGAAGACTGATTGATGTAGCAACTTTTATTTAAAATATTAATAAAAATGTTTTGAAAAAAAAAAGGCTCACTGAGCAAAGTATGAAGATATCTAAAACTCATTCATAAATGCATTGTTTTACCCTAGCGTTTACCGTAAATAAAGAAGATTTGTTGAATTAATTATTTAGATATTGCAAACGATTAAAAAAATAAATGCTTTGCATTTATTTTTTTTTAGAAAATATCACATTTTATATATTTTTTATTTTATCCAGTCACGTGTAAAAAGTTGCATTTCTTTAGATTTAATTTGCGATGATAAATGTTTTTTTTTTTAAATTTGAACTTCCGTCATTGTTTTCTTTTATTTTATCCACTCACGTGCTAAAAAAACATTGTTAAAATACTTTTTAAAAATTCGTTAAAAATAGAAACATAAGTTATACATTAAAACACTGACACCATTAGAAAGCTAATTTTTTAATCTTTAAATTGATGTAAAAATCATGTTTGTGCGATAATATTTTCGGAAGTTATAGCGGATAAACGTCGAAATTTCGCTTAAATTTTAATTAATTCAAATTCTAATTAAAAATTCGAAAAAAGGACACCTAGGTTCATATTCCCGACCTCCAAGGTATACATGTACCAAATTTGGTAGCTATAGATCCAACGGTCTGCCCTGTAGAGCGCCAACACACACACACACACACACACAATGAGCTTTATTATAAGTATAGATTCAACACCACACCACTCCTCCGTTTCTAGAACTCACGTGGGCCCTTTCCGGTTTGGTATAGATATAGGTGGACTTTATTAACAAAAAAAAGTACCCAACAATGAATTTGAAAGATACAGACAAATGACAAAATACATGAAAATACAACATAACAAGAAATGATAAATACTAGAATGAACAACATTTTGAGTGCTAGAAAGTAGATGAATGAGTGTAGTATGAATATGCAGTATGAATGCCAAAAAGGGTTATAAATATTAGTTACTTGAGAGGGGGATGAAAAACTAGTTATGGATAAAGTACGAGCTGTATTAAATGGTGTGCTAAGAAATAGTAGAGAAACTCTAATTGAAGCAGCTCTCCTTGATCAATTAGGAATCTAATCATGTTTATGATTCTACTTTTGGAAGGAGGATTATGAAGGACACTTTTGTACCACAGATTGTATTGTCCAACCTTACATTGACCGAGCAGTCAAGCTAATATTTCTTTCGGTGTAGTCAATAGCTGTCTTTCTCTCCATCTGTACTCTCTCAAACAGTTGGGAGGAAACTATCAATCTTTGACATTATGCCCTTCAGGGTTTTCAGATTACCTGGTGCCATCAGTACGGAACTTAAATCATTATTAACAATCTTCAGGTCCTTCCTTAACTCCGAGATATCCATACATTCCATTAAATAGTATATATATAGCAATATTTCCATTATACCATTTAGGAAGAGTGATTTCTTGGAACGTTTGGTGGATGATTGACTTCCTTTGGATAGTCTAAAGAATATGTAATTTACGAAAGTTTTAAAAATGATTGTTTTTCTCAAACACAAGCGTTTTGAAAGAGTATTTATTATGAGAGAATATATTTATTTATATATTTTATAATTTTTATTTATTATTGTTATTTTATTATTTATTATTATTATTTTGTATTATTTATTTTTATTTTATTATTAATTATTATTATTTTACATTATTTATTTTAATTTTATTGTTATTTATTTTATATTATTTGTTTTTATTTCATTATTTATTATTATTATTTTATAATTTATGTGATACGTTAATATTATATTCAAGAGAACGTTTACATCGGTTTAAAAACTTCTAAACATGTTTCACAAGGTTCTTATTTCGTGTGAATAAAAACGTTCAAATTATTTTTTTAATCATTATCAAAGAATTATCGGATTAGTTTAAATGCCAATACGAATAATAAACATCTAATGTTATGCTGGTCTGTAGAGCTTCTAATTGGGATATATTTTTTCAGCTAACATCCATATTTTCTAAAATATTTTTTTTTCCAGATTGGTTAGTTTTCCCACAGTTTTTAATAATTAAAAAATATTATTAATGATTGAAGACACTTCCATATCGTTCTACAGCCATTAATCTTCTTAGAAATTGAATTGTCTGTAACGAATAAAACTGCAAATAAATAAATGAAGAAATTAAATCTTCACTTTGAAACCGTGGTTTTTATGTCAATTTATTGTATATACAGTCAGAAAAGAAATATTTGTTCATTTTTAAGTCACATATTTTTAATTTTAAAGAAATTAATTAACTGGATTAAATAAGGTATCCGACTACGTTCGATGGACAATTTTCGAAAAATTGGATTTTTTAAAAACTATTAATGATTTTTACTTGTATTGTAAATAACAAACATAATTAATACAAAAAAAATTGTTCGAAAATTTAATATATTTTAAGAAATGAGAAAATTTGTAGTAAATTTTAATGACATTCAAACAAAACGGTTAACACTCTACACAAAATTGTGATTCAATAATTCTATCTGTCTTTCTACACAAGTTATAGAATATAATAAGGAATGAAATGAACCAAAATCTAAGAAAAATCTTGGCTTGAAAAGAAGTGATGGGTAAAAATATACGTATATATGCCTTTTTTACCATAAATTCGCAACTTAACTTTTCTGAAAAGTCCTATATATAAAAAAAAGCATTTCTCTAAAAATAAAACTTTTGGTTCATTTCATTGCCCATATTATTTAAGACACACGCTGATATTTTTATGTAATTAAATTATTTTAAATTATCAACTCTATTAGTTTTTGAGATATCGTGCTAACAGTGGAGAACTTTAATGAAAATTGAAATTAAAGAGAAATTTTAGTTGAAAAAATTTGTGACCCTGGATGATTGGTCAAGCCTTCCTTTTCTTAGAAAAGATGAGTTGTCTTCTAAAGAGGAAAGTCTGAACTACAAGAAATAGCAATTTTAAAAAAGTCGCCAATGTGGTCGATAAACAGTTTTCTTAACGTAGTCGGATACCTTAATACTCAGAAAATAATCAGTTAGAGAAATTAATATACTTAGGCGATTAATTAACTGAGTATATTTTATTTGCATTTATGTAACTCAACTTATTAAAAGATGCATTCCCTTTACCACGTAACTGTAACCGATTCTTTCACGGGCATGTTTTTCTCGGAATATTGAACTTAAAAATATTTAAATCTAATTGATGTATCATTATAAATATGATAAAACGATTTAAATAAATTACAAATGCAACTAACGAAATCGAATTATTCACCTTACTATGAAGTGAATCACTAAATTATTGTAATCACAAAAAAAACTGATGGAAAACATTGAAAAGTGAATGTTTTTTTCTTTTTCCGGTTTCACCACATCGAATAATAAGCGCGTTGCCACTAATGTACTTTTCTCCCGCTTAAGTCTGTAAAAAAAAAAAAAAAAAAAAAAAAAAAGAACTCATTTGAACATTCACCCTTGTCAAGGCAGCTTATAAAAGTTGTGATGTTAATAATAATAAAGGAAGATAAAAAAAATCAATAAAATAAAAAGGAAGGGAAATCACAGCAGGAATTCCTTGACGGCGGAGATGAAAAATCTTTGATGGCCAAGAATCTCTGACCATCACCGCTTGAGATCGAGGTCAACGTTGACGATTGCGGAATAGAATTACGTCCGCGAGATGCAGAGACCTCAAACGATGTAGAGAAAGAAACGGAGCCGGGTGCCTCGAGCGTTCACTGCGCATGCTCAGATGTCGGCTGTTTCGGTAGGTGTGTCTCCGAGAGGAAGAAGCTTAGAACGTTCGATCCCACGTGCGCCCAGTAACAGTCGAAGAGCTGTTTGCCATCCGTAGTCGATCCATGTTTGGAAAGTAACCATCTGCGATTTTCTCCCTGCAAGCACTGGTGAATGTTTTCAAAGATTGTCAGCGAAGTCTTTTGATTGGTGTCGCGTAAAATAACAATTTCTATCATTTTTAATAATTTCTGCCTCCTTTGGTTGTTGTTCTAAGGAAGGACGATGTAGTCGCATCTATCGGAATTCGGATAGGATGCTTTGCTAATTTTATTTTTCTGCCTATTTTATTTTTGAGCAAACTTTATTTTAAGAGACTCATTGTTGTAAATTAAAGCCTTTACATTTCTTTGGTTGGTTTTGTTTTTAATCTTTGGGAAGTCGTTTGAAATTTAAAAGTGGCGACTTTAGCTGAATTTTCATGTGAATCTTTTTGGTAAGTATTTATTATTAAAGATACATTTCCCGCCATTAAAATTTTAAGAGGAATTCTGATTTGGTCTTTCTTCTATTTGAAAAATTTTGAATTAATTATGATTTAAAATATTTCAAATTTGTTTACTTTTTTTCATGACATTTTTATTGTATATTATTTTATTTATTTTTCATTTTCATATATTATTTTATTACTATTATCTTAATATTTAAAGAGTATGAATTAAAAATTTTCGGAAGTTTGGTAAATTTGGTTTTTGAATTTTGGTTTTTAATGTAATGTCTTTGAATATTTCTTTTACAGCAAGCGAAATTAATTTTATACACAGTCCCTGTTCTAGTTTGCAGGTGAAAGCGCGGGATATTAAAGTGGTAATGGGATTTGGGGAATTGGGGAAAATAAATAGATAAAAAATTCATGCACATTGACACAAATAATTTCAATGCATACATAACTACACCTTTCGTAATATTTTTGGTGAACTTTTCAAATGTAACATGACTAACTTTGCAAATGCCGGTCGTTATGCAAAAAGGCTTCGCACGATGACGTGTTGAACTCAAATGATCTTTGTTCTACAAATGACAAAAAAAAAAAAAAAAAAAAAAAAAAAGATTTTTTAAAATTTAAGTATTTGAATTTCCAAATATTATTTGTGTGTCGATGTTGCTATTGAATTTAAAAATTTCCAAATTGAATGATTGTTTTGAAATTATCTTTTGCTTCTTATTTGCATTTTAAAACATTAATGCTGAAAAAATTGCTCACACCATTTTATTCATAAAAAATAGTAAAAATGGTGGTGTTTATTATATTTTTTATCATTTTAAAGAAGGCAATTCCGTGGTAACGGGGAGATAATATCGATAAAAATATAAATTGAATTAAAAAAAATCCTGACATCGATATCGAAAACAATGACGTCTTTTAAGAAAACATCTGATATGAAATTATTGTTTGTTTAGAAATGCTATCATTTTATTTTACATTTATTTTTATTTTATTGGATTAAATTGAAGCATTTCACTGGACTGACTTGCCACCCCCAATATTGGTTAACGATATTTGATTTTTAAAAATATATAATCTGCCATGAGATTACCCGGGAGTTTAAAAGAATTTAAAGGCGGTTGCTAGGTTAAATCTTCAGAGTACTTTAGTTCCAGTGTTGTTAGCATGCACTGGATGTTCACTTTAAGGATCGTTACAAATACTTCATTTGTCCAAAAGCAAAAACTTCTATTCAAAGTAACTTTTTTAATTCTTCAGGTCATTTAATTTAAATAAGAATTAACTTGAAATTGTTTGATTTAACATTAATTTAATACCTGGATTTTAAAAAACGAAACTATCTTTGAACATATTTATACACTGCAAAACTTAAAAAAATAGCTTTAGTGCAATGCAATCTAATAGTTCCTTTGAATTGTATTGTTGAAATAAACTTGGAATTTAGTAAAGAAAGGGAGATGATTTTCAGAATTATTGTTATGATATTTCATAGATTTGATGTATTATTTCAACGGTATTCCATAGTGTTGCACTGTTATTTTTTTGGTCGGTATGAATTTTATTTACTTACATATTAAGAATATCTAGTCATATAAATAATTTGTAAACGATTTTTATACGAGAAATGAACAATTCGTTTTTAAAAAGGAATTTGATAAAGGTGTATGCATAGAAATACCGTTCCAATTTTAGTAAATGCTTGGATTGAGCACAAATTCTTCTTTTTTTAAATTGAAATCATATTTTCTCTGTTATATTTTGTTAGACACTTGTTAGGCAGTTTTTATTTTAGATATCAACTTGGTTATCTAATAGTGCGATAACATTTGCTACTGTATATGAACTTTGGAATTGATAAAGGATTCAAAATAACTTCTGATTGAATTGTTTGACTTGCTGCGTACAACTTTGAATGTCATCAACTAAAAAAGCGATATTGCTAATTTACATTGTAAATTAAGTCGTATTTCCTAGATATTTCGAACTGTCAAAAATTTTCTCTCTTTCACAAAAGAAATTTTTTTTTTCTTTGGTTACTGAGAAAAAAACCATTTTAATCGTGTACCATCGTTTTCATTAAAAAAGTATTTTGTATAATTAATATGATCTTTTTAGAAAATTATCAGAACTGTTTGTTCTACAGTTTGTAAAATTCTTCTGGTAGATTTCGAAATTGCTTCTTTATAGTAGGGTAACAGTAAGGAGCGGAATAAAATCATATCATTAAATTATTTGTAATTTACTTTTTTAAAAAAATAGCTGGAACCGTAGCATTAAATCAAAAATTTTATTTTCAGCTGGTTGGCTTTTAAAAATCTTAATAGCTGATTTGGCAACAATGTGGGAATGAAAAATTTAAATTGTAAATGCAATCGTTTAATGACATTATATAGCAATTTAATTATCTTTAAGCAAATTACATATTTTCGCTTAAAAATTATTAAGTATAAAAAAAATCTTATTTTTTTCGTTTGCAAGAATATTTTAAAGAATCAGTATCGTAGTATTATGCTGATATATAATAATAACAATAAAATTAAGAAAAAATTGTGCCATTTTTTTTCAATAATTTTACATGATTGTTGTGTTTTACAAAATTTTTTATAAATTGGACCTAGTAAATTTATGAAATTATGCGATCGTTATGACTAATCTTATTTTTTTTTTTCTATTCAGAAATATTAAAATCCTCTGACATTCTAAACGAGCACATTTTACCTCAAAATATTAGTACATAATAGATTTTATATTATTTAAACTCTTCATGGCTAAAGATATGCAGAATTTTTTCTATTCATACGAATAGAAAAAATTCTGAATTATAAAAGGCCACAATTTTAAACTGCCTGATGCAGTGATTATACATCATTTTTCCTAATTGAAAAACTGATTCGGTGAAATAATATAAAGCTCTAAAAAAAGAATGATAAAAAATTAAATAACAAAATAGTCCTATTGATTCATCATTTTTTCGAATTTAAGTTAATTAATTTTGTGGCAAGCTTTAAAAAAAAGAATATTAGTGAATGCAATTTAAGTGTCGAGAAAAAAAATCGTATTCTTTTTGTGCATATATATAAGAATTTTTCTGAAATTCTACATTATAAAAAATCAGAATTTGAAAATAAAAAATAAAAAAAGAAAAAAAAAAAAAATGATAGTAAATAATAAAATAATAATATTTTTCCATTTTTAAAAAATTTTTTAGACAATTAATACTGCAGTAAGCTTAAAAATATGAATATTACTCCATGCAATTTTAAGTGTCAAAGGAAAATTCTCCATTTGTATATATAGAGAGAGATAATTTTTTTTGAATAAAAGATAAATATTTTTAAATATTTGAAAAACTACCAACTGTATCAAATATTCAAATTCCATTCCTTCTGTTTTTTTTACAGATAAATGTTTAACATTCGCTAAAAAAAGTTTTATTTGTATTTGATTTTTTTAAAGAAGAACTGGCAGACATCTAGAGGCAAACGCAGGAATTATTTTATTTTATTTCCAATGGCAGACTGCCACACAAAGTTTCTCGACTCTCGGCGTGCTCGTCGTAACCGCTTACCTTACTTTACAAAAGCAATTTTTTGCTTGCTTTTCAACTGTAAGTCTTTCGAGAATTCTATTCTTGATCCTGCACAATGCAATCTCTATCAATTCATTATAATCGCTTACTTCATGGACTCTTGGTTAGCGTAGTAAACTTGCTTGGAGTCTCAACCTATTTCGATTAGTTGAATGGATGGAAGCCATTTACTTTGTTAGTTGGAGCGCATGAGTAACTCTAACAACAACTAACTTGAATTCTAGGAAAGAGTGTAAAAAGATCTATTCAAATGTGAACTTTGATTTTTTTTTTTTTTTTTTTGAAAAGGCGTATTCTGAAATGATATATTTTGCAGATTGAATCAAATTTCCAACTGTAGTAAAAAAAGAAAATCTTTCATTGAATTTATTGTAAAATAGGAAACTTTAAAATCATGTTTTGGTAAAATTTTGAAAATTTGTTTTAATTCTGAATTTTTTTCGCTGTAAATGACCTAAGGAATGATTAAAAATTTTAAATTTGCTGAGACATTATAAGGTTTCATCCATATATAAACATAATTTTTTTTTTGGCTAACATATTCACGGACAATACGGTTATAATGTCAGGGGCTTAACTGCAAATTCACGGCAGACCAAATTGTCTCGACGTGGTAAAATTTTGAAAATTTGTTTTAATTTTGAATTTTTTTCTCTGTAAATGACCTAAATAATGATTAAAAATTTTAAATTTGCTGAGACATTATAAGGTTCCATCCATATATAAACATAATTTTTTTTTGTCTAACATACTCACGGACATTACGGTTATAATGTCTGGGGCTTAACTGCAAATTCACGGCAGACCAAATTGTCTTGACGTGGTAAAATTTTGAAAATTTGTTTTAATTTTGAATTTTTTTCTCTGTAAATGACCAAAGAAATGATTTAAAATTTTAAATTTGCTGAGACATTATTATAAGGTTCCATCCATATATAAACATAATTTTTTTGGGGGATTAAGAGCTTTTAATTTTGTATAGTATTTTTATATATAAAAAGTCGTTTTTTATTTGATGACGTGTTTTGAAACCAAGCGAAGTGCTTTTTTGGTGTATATATATATATATATATAATATTAATTAACAAAATAAGTCAAGCAAAAAGGAACACAAGCGAATCAAAACTATAACCAATAGAAAAAGAATCCGACCTGATGATTTTTTCAAGGTTCATCCTCAGGCAAGGATTCAAAATAAGGGATCATCGGTGGACAATGTCCAAAAGTATTGACACCTCGTGACCCAAAAATCCCCCGAAAAGTAAGGCAAAAGAGACATAACCAATTTTAACAGCGAAAAACACAAAAACATCACCAAATAAAACAAAAATATATAAAATAGAACTACATAAGAATATTCAAGAACTTTTTGTTGTTTAATTCCGAATTAAATTTCGATTTCGACTTAATTAATTTCGATTTAATTTTTATTGACTCAGAAAATGGGTTTATGGGGAAATACTTTTATGGTTGTTATATATATATATATATACAGAGAGAGAATTGTTGAGTTAGAAATGTCTTATTTTTTATCATCTTGTATAAAATGAATATTTTTTTGTAAATATATATTATTAAGTATCCTAATGGGTAGGACTATTAAAAAACACATTAGCGTATTCTTTTTACATTCACGAGTGTAGCCGTCAAATACAGTTTCGCTGTTGTAGACGAGCCGTCATTGCTTTAAGCCTAGTTTGTGCAGTAACCTCTGAGGGTAAAGGCCCCTAAGCACCCGAGGGCAGAAATCTGACTTCTAACTGTTTTTGAAAGTGAGACTCAGACACTCACTTTTACAATCCATTTTTATGGATGGATTCTTTCGCACACCTCAAATATAGATCATAGGGTAATAAACATTCAAGCTTGAACTAAGATACGAACTAGGGACGCTCGAATCGCAGGGAAGACCCTAGGCCACGACGTCGGTATATATACAATTTGGTCTGCCCTACATTTACAGTCAAGCAAATGACGTAATATCCGTATTGTCCATGAATATGTTAATGGAATTTTACTTCAAACAATAGTTTCTTTTCTTTCTTTTTCTAAAAAAAATAAAAAAAAGACTTAAAAAATTTAGAATTTTATGAAAATTATAAAAACTTGTCTTGTATACCATGTCAATGTTTTTTGCATTGATAATTTTAAATGGTTTCATAGTATTCTTATATTTTTATAAATAAGATGTCTTATGAATGTCATCATCATGTCTTATGATGATGAAAATTATAAAAACCCGTCTTATATACCATATCAATGTTTTTTGCATTAATAATTTTAAATGGTTTTATAGTATTCTTATATATTTATTAATAAGATGTCTTAAGAATAATATAGCAAAATAAATATACTAATTTAGTGTGAAAGAACATGTATTAATGTCCGATTTAAATGATAGTAAATCTAATCTATATAAGGAATTTAATATATTTTCTCGAATTATGAATTTCAACATACACCCTATTCCACCAATACTTCATTATTTCAGCTTTGTCATGATGACAAAGATGTGCTGTTTTAAGTGTCTCTTCATTAAAGAGACATTGAAATAGAAGCTATTAAATGATGTTTCCTGTTAAAGCTGGTATGGAGAAACGGTTTATTATCCTGTAAAGAACATTTTATTATGATCCTCCTTTCCTTTATTAAAATAGCAGTACTTTATGCAAACATTCATTATGAATTTCACGGACAAAACTGCCATACGATAGCGACTTTGTCATTATTAGTAAAGAGAATTTTCATAAAAATGGAGCCATTTTTTTGTTCTGAGGAAGTTGATTTGCTATTTTTCTCTTTTTACTTCGCGTGATCGTATGCTTATTTTTTCTGCGGGATTGTTATTTTTTTTTCTCTCTTGCATGATTCATAAGTTTTTTTCTTAATTTATATTTTCTCTCTTAATAATGTAGACAATCGTGCCTTTTTTATAGAAATTTTGTTGTCATTTTTAGGAGAATATTTATTTCCAGTTTTTCATTTTTTGAATAATAGATTCCTCGGTAAACAAGCTTTCGAAATTAGGAATTCTTACAATTGTTGTTATAAAAATCTCTCCAGATTTTTTATTTATTTTAATCGATTTTTGCTATTTGTAAGCTTTATAAACAAGTAAAATTCTGCTTTCATTTTAGCATTGTGTATTTCAAATACTGTGGTATTTAAATAATGTTTATCATTATCTTAATTCAGGTGGTCATTGAATTTATGCGGGAAAGTAACATCGGGATACCTTTATTTATTTTATTAACATCGAGATACCTTCATTTACTTTATTAACATCAAGATACCTTCATTTACTTTATTAACATCGAGATACTTTTATTTTTATTACGATTCATTTCAATATTTCCGTAATTAAAAGATAAATAGCAAAAAACTAAATCGTTTGCTCATTGAATTGTTCTAAAATGATTTTTTTAAAAATGATTGAGAGATTTTCCAGTTACATATTATTATTATTAAGCTTAATTTTGAAATTATTCTATATGTTCCGCTTCTTTACACTCAGTTTATCATTTAACTATATTTGAAAATATTTTTCACTCTCCCAATTTTGTTTTTAATCATATTTTTTGATTCTATCTATTTTTGTTAAAAGTTTCTTAAATATATTTTACATTTAATTGGACATTTGGGTTTACAAATTTAAAGAATTATAAAGTTGCTTGGTTTTTAGAATTTAACGCTGCATGCGAATTCTATACATAGGATAGATTAAAAGTATTATTGTGCTTTAAAATGGCATTTTGAATTTTATGTTGACGAGTTTAAAAAAAAACAGATTTCCTTCTAGGCAGCTGATGAGAGGGGAATTGGATATTGGCTTGTTAAAACGATAATTAAAAAAATATATATATTATCCAAATGAAATTGTTAATAATGCAAATTGTAGTAACCACAGAATATTAGGATTACAATGTGTGTTTACGTTTGATTATTAGATTCATTTAATTAATTAAAGTATAAACGACTTAAGATTATAATGAGGCATTAGTAATTTATTTGATTTTGTGATATTTCGTTTGATAAATCTTTTAAAACAATAATTATTATTGTTAGATTTTTTAAAGTTTATTAATACCTTATAATCTATCATGATAATAAAATTCTTTCATTACTAATAATTACGGATAATTTTTGATAAATAATATTCTGTTCTCTGTATATGTATATGCATATAAATTAAAATATATCATTAACATATTGAAAATAAGATTTTTGCGAAAATACGGGAAAATTGTTCTGACTTATATATTTACATTTATTATGCCATTTTACATCTCTAAATGCTATCTTCTCAAATTCTAAATTTTGATGGAATTTAATAAATTAAAGTTTAATGAAGATTTGTTGTTCTTAATTGTTATAATAATTTCTCAATATGTCTTCCAGCTCCTGAATTATAGAATAAGTAATCTTATCTTTAAGAAATATTCTTTAATTGTTTTAATTTTTTATGATGCTTTACAATCTAAATTAGTCAAATCACAATATTTAAAGAGAGGATTGCAGTAAAGTTAATTTTTTAGTTTAGGAACTAAGTAATACATTTATGCATTTTTTATACTATCTATAAAATTTTAAGCAAATTTTTGATACATTTCTGGATTAAAAGATTTGTGCTTTAAACCTTTTTTAGACAAAAATAGGCAATCACCTGCAATTGTTTTGAAAAAAAATTTCATGAGTTAACTTTGGTTTCATACCTTTTCTTTTTCAATTTTTGTATGGAGAAATTCAAAATTTGACTATTTTAGTGCGTTTTTTTAAATCATTCCGAAAGCAGTAATATATTTTAATTAATAAAATCAAAGTTAACGTTTGAAAATGTGAATTCAAATTTATTAGCTATTTATAAAGCAGCTTTAGAATCTATACTGCCTGACCCATAATATATATATTTAAAAAAATAAAGTAAAAAGAAACCGCACATTCGTTGAATTTGTCTTTTTTATATAGTTAAATACTGACTGATTAGAAGTAATTGCAATGCGAGTTAGCAGAAAAATGTTTCAATATTTCCTGTCTGAAAATTATTAGGATAAATGTCTGAGCGATAATGGGAAATGGAAAGAAAATTCCTTAAAAAAAATTCTAACTTGAATGATTTATAGAAAAATGCATTTATTAAAATCTTTTTTTCTTGAATAATTTCCCCCCCATTTAAACTTTGAGAGATAGAGATAGATAGAATAATAAAATTATGTCCTATAAATAAATATTAAAGAGACAAAGATTGACAACTTAAATCATTAACTGAATATCAAGAAAGTATGAACGGTTCAGAAAAAAATAATCTTAAAAACATTTCCCCTATGAATGCATTATAGAATCCAATAAAATTCTCTACGTAAAAGAAAATTCGGAAGCTATTTTTGTCAAGCAAGTTAAATTTTTTCTGGAAGATTTCCAGAATCTGTTAGTTTAGTTTTGTTAGTTTGTACTCTGTTCGGTGAACTTCCATAGAAAATAGAGGCATTCATCCCCATTATTTTGTAATTACTTTTGGCATCAATGCGATTAAGATCGATTTTTCTCTTTGATTCACATTTTTCATTTTTAGAAAGTTAATGTAATTAAGAAACTTCAGACAAAGCAATGAAGTTTTAATGAAATGGTTGAATAATTTATCTGTCTTGTTTAATTTGAAATTTAGTTTCTTGAACGTCTTCATTTCAAGGAACGTTTAATTTGCGGTTAATTCAACTTGTAAATTTTAATTGTCGTTAAAGAACAAGGGCTGTACTTGAAATGCAATGCCTCTTTCTTAACCGACGAGAAAATGTTCCATTCCTGTAGAATCAATGTGCATTTGGTAGATGTGCAGTGCACTTAATTTTTAATTTACATTTATCTAATTTCAAAAATTTTCATAATTTCAAATTAGCTTATTTTGAAATAAGAAAGAATAACAATGAAAACGATTTCAGATTATCTTATTTTGAAAAATTTTCCATAATTTCAGATTTGCTATGTGCTAAAAAATATTATTAGAACTTTGGCTCCGCTGCAATTTTAATTTCAAATATGCGAGATTTGTTTTTTTTCCCCACGAAATCAAAACGCTGAAAGGGCAAATTCCTTTAAAAAACTATATAAAACCTGAATATTTTCTCATGCTAGTTTTTTACACTTTTATACCATATATTTTATTCACTATCCTCCTTTTGCATGACTTAAATAAAAACATCTTGACAAAACTAAAAATTGGATTATTTTATTGAAATATTTGAAAGAATTTGGTTTGTACATCCATAAACCTCGTCTTTAATGTTCATATAATGATTTTTTTTCTTCATTTTTGCTATCTAATTGATGTACAGTTTGATGTTTAATCTAAATTTGGAATTTTTTTGTTACTTTGTTTTCCTTTTTCGATGCTTTTATCATCTGTCATTTAATTGTTTTCTCCTTCTCAGGATTTTTAATTAAAAAAAAATTAATTAAAAGCACGAATTTTTCATGAATAAAACACTGAATTTAAACTTCTTCGCTGTAACAGAAACAGTTCTCTATTAAAAAAATAGCTATTATTTTATCGTATGATAATCAAACTTTAACTCAATATATGATTTTTTTGTAGCAAATTTGTTCAAAATTCTAAGTACTGACTTAAGAATATAAAGTTTAAAATCTGATTATTTTAACATACTTAAAGTATTTTCCTTCTTCCATTAGTTCCAGTAAATAAATGCATCATTTACTGTTAACTGCCTTCATTGAATTATGATAATGACTATTATGTCAAATGTAGCAGAAATCCATTAATCAACTGGCTCATGTATATGACTCCAATTTTAAGTCATTGTTATCCTGGCATGTATATGTTTCAGATATAAATGAAGTGTGGAATAAAATCTCGAAAGGTATCATTCTCTGATTTGAAGTTGAGATTCTGCCACCAAAGCTATTATAGTCTTTTTTTTTGCCTATAATTTTTTGGACAAATCTTGATCTTTATTATCTTTGTAAAAATATTTGCTTATCTGTTTTTAGTTTTAAAAAAGTTTTATTTTTCTTATTGACAGAAACGTAGTGTGATATTTTTTGTTAGCCGTTTTAGTTCAATAAGTAATGGTTGGGTAACTTGGCGTAAAAAATGAAATGGTTTAGAAATATTTACATAATAATTGTTTTTGATTATGATACAACCCCGACTAACAAAGCTATAGGAAGGGAGGGGGGGGGCTTTTTGAATAACGATTTTTGATTAAATTATTACAACAAATAACTATTTTGTATTTAATAATAATCTTTTAAGTCTGAAACACATTAAAAACTTTCTTTGTCGGTTATACATATTTTCTTTACTAATGTTAGCTTTAAGAAACTCATTTGTTTCGGACGTTTTGATAATAATTGCAATTATTTGCTTGCTGGATTTGCGATTTTTGATCCATTTCGAATAATTCGGGTTTCAATTAAGCCAAATTTTACTCTCAAAATATTATTTCAAACGTAATAATTTATAATTTTAGCTTTTCATAAAATATTTTATGATTAACAGCAACTATTTTTAGGATATTTTATGACTTCTTTAAGCGTAATATTAACTGTAGTGGAGGGATTTATTTTCAACTTGCTTGAATACTAAAGTGAAGAAAGAGAGCGTTGGCTTAATATAGTAAAAATAATAATAAAACAAATGTTCTCTGTTTGCATATTCTCATCTTCATTCTGTCTTTGAGGCAATAATTGCAATTATTTGCTTGCTGGATTTGCGATTTTTGATCCATTTCGAATAATTCGGGTTTCAATTAAGCCAAATTTTACTGTCAAAATATTATTTCAAACGTAATAATTTATAATTTTAGCTTTTCATAAAATATTTTATGATTAACAGTAACTATTTTTAGGATATTTTATGACTTCTTTAAGCTTAATATTAACTGTAGTGGAGGGATTTATTTTCAACTTGCTTGAATACTAAAGTGAAGAAAGAGAGCGTTGGCTTAATATAGTAAAAATAATAATAAAACAAATGTTCTCTGTTTGCATATTCTCATCTTCATTCTGTCTTTGAGGCAATAATTGCAATTATTTGCTTGCCGGATTTGTGATTTTAGAGCCATTTCGGATGATTCGGGTTTCGATTAAGCTAAATGTTTCTGTAATAATATTATTTCAAATGTAATAATTTATGATTATAGCTTTTAATAAAATGTTTTTATGATTAACAGCAACTATTTTTAGCTGTCGGATATTTTATTACTTCTTTGACCTCTTCCCGTAAAATGACGAGTATAGCTCGTCATTAATTTTTCATGCCATATAGCTATGACGAGCTATACTCGTCATTGTGCTGTATGGCATGACGAGCTATACTTGTCATGCGTCTAAAGTTACTGTTGAATGTAATAATACATTTGATTTAAAATTTCTAGTGTATTGAATGCGGATGCACTTTTATTACTTATATTGATATCATAGATCACTATCGTATATCGTTTGATGGTCTTGGTACAAGGTACGGCCAAACTATTAGTAGTCTTTCTAATAAATTCGTTCACTCATTCTAATAAACATTTAGCCTGAACATCTGACTATAACTAAATGTTAAACATGCTGTGAAATAAACACCTTAATGAATAAGAGAATTGTAAATCAAGATGATGAAAGTGATTCAGAAAAATCAGATAATAAGCATACATTTAATTGATACTGATAATGAAACTAATGGTAGTGAAATATTATCAAGAGGACGAAAACGCGCATAGTGACTAATAAGTGAATTTTGTGAAT
The DNA here is from genome assembly GCA_026543055.1 of Argiope trifasciata. NCBI lineage: Eukaryota > Metazoa > Arthropoda > Arachnida > Araneae > Araneidae > Argiope > Argiope trifasciata. The sequence continues at coordinate 395,151 of JAPMOQ010045993.1, read as the reverse complement.
ACTCTGGAGTCGTAGACACATTATGTGCCTAAAATTATTATTAAAAAAAAAACCCGGAGTGCCTAGAGTAAACGCGAAAACTAGGGGCTAATCCGAAATCACTAGAGATTTTTGAAGAAATGTTGAATGTGAACTTACAAATTACTATTACATCCATACCAATAATATAATTTTTATTAATAATAATAAATTAGTTAGAATTATAAAATAAACTAAGTTTTCTTAAATAAAAATTAAATAGCTATTTCACCCAAAATGTTTGGATTCTTAAATCTTACTGGAAGGGGTTAAGCTGTACTTGAGGGATACTAAATACTAAAGTGAAGAAAGAGGGCGTTGGCTTAATATAGTAAAAAATAATAATAAAGAAAGTTCCCTGGTTCTCTGTTTGCATATTCTCATCTTCATTCTGTGTTTGCTGGTCGTGTTTCAAAACTCTTTTCATCTCCCTGTCGTTTTCAAGGTCATTCCGGGTGGAAATGTGAGCCATTTCTGTTTTTCGTTTGTTTATACTTTCCTTTCAAATTGTCAAATTCAGCGGAGTCCCAGAAGACGTCTCTTCAGTTCTTCCTTTTCAAGTTCTCTCTGCGGCCATCTTCCTTTTTTTCTTTTTTTCCTCGAGACCGTTTACTTATCTTTTCTTCGCCACTTTTCTTGTCGTATTCTGTTTCCACATATAGAAAACCGTGTTTCTTTTCTTTCGTTCTTTCCTTTTAATACTTATTCTTTTGAATAGGGCGTGACTTCGAATTTTTTTTTTTCCCCTTTAAAGAGGTTTCTCGAAACCGTTTTCTAAGTATCGAAATAGGATTAGAATTATTTTTTTAAGTGTAGTTTTAGAAATTTGTGTAATTTAGAATTTTAGAATAGTTCTAAGCAAAAAAAGAACTAAGGAACTTAGAACCATTCTTTTGATAAAATCGATTTTCCATTTCGAATTATCTGAAAAAAAAAAAGTTTGCTTATATATGTTTGTGAACTGCTCGAATCTTTTTGTTGTATACTGAATAATAATAAAAAAAAGATAAATTTTTTCAAAAAAAGAGGAAATAATTTGCTGATATTTTATATATACAGTGAAAAAGAAAAAAGACTTATTTTTCCTGTTCTGTTTTTAGTAATTGTGCTAAGGAAAAAAGAATCCAGAAAAGATATTAGCAATATTATATGTATTTTCATTGCACACCATTCTTTTTGGTAAAACGTTTCGAATTATCTGAAAAAAAAAAACTGCTTGTTTATGTTTGTGAACTGCTCGAATCTTTTTTTTTGTATACTAAATAATAATGAAAAAAAAAAAAGAGATAAATTTTTGAAAAAAAGAGAAAATAATTTGCTGATATTTTATACGTACAGTGAAAAAGAAAAAAGACTTATTTTTTCTGTTCTGTTTTTAGTAATTGTGCTAAGGAAAAAAGAATTAAGAACAGATATTAGCAATATTATATGTATTTTCATTGCACACCATTCTTTTTTTAAAAACATTTCGAATTATCTGAAAAAAAAACTGGTTGTATATATTTGTGAATTGCTCGAATCTTTTTATTGTGCATTGAATAATAATTAAAAAAGGGCATCCAGATTTTCTGAATCAATTGGGAATCCATTTTTATTCTGAATGGCTCTCCACTCTGGCGCTAAATACTCCACTTTATTTTTTGGTAATAATTTGCTGATATTTTATGCAAACAGTGAAAAAGAAACAAGAAGACTTATTTTTCCTGTTCTGTATTTAGTAATTCTGCCATAGTGTTCATGTTAATGGTCAAAACTTTAGCAATAAAAATTAATGTAATGGAATGAAGATAAAAAGTTAACAGCAAATATTCCAGAAAAATATGTTTATCTTAATCACAGCACTCCTGTGAGAGGTAAAATCGGTAATAATTCCGGGTTTTTGAAACGAATAATATCAAAACCCCCAACATCAGATGGGGGGGGGAATCAAAAATACCATAGACAAGTTCTATGCAAGGTTCTTTATTACTGAAGTAGTGTAGCTATGGGGCCCTCTGGAGAAGTTTTTGGACAGGGCCCCAGTTAAGCTAAGTTTGGACTTGTCTTTTCGTAATTAATTGAATTGAATATATTAAAAAAAGCACCAGTTAACACACTGAGTTTTAAATTTTGCAGATCTATAGCATTCGACTGCATGCCAGATTTTCGCTGGTTACCTGGTTGCATTGAAGAATTTTTTTTTTTCCTGTAGTAAGAGCGTACATTGGATAAACATAATTTCAAACATGTTTTATTATAGATTCAGTAGGTGTATATAAAATATCGAGGTTCATAAGAGTTCCGTAATCGAATTTTAGAATGATTACAGTACTTTCTTCTTTAAGTACTTCATGAAAAATTATTATTAGTCTTTTGCGTTTTAGAGACCTAGAGCCATTTATAAAAATGTAATTGAAAACGTATGTAAGTAGAAGGCCACATTTTTGTTTTAGTGGAAATTTTTTTAAAAAAATAATAAAAAATTGCTCCCAACTCGGTTTTATTTCCTTCAGTGCTGGTTAAGCTCTTATAGTTTTATTTTATAGAAATTCATTAATTCTATTTTTTTAAATGTAGATATTTGTTTTATTCTAATATAATTATTTCCTCTTCAATTTCAACTAAATATTCATGAAAAGCCATTGTAAGAATATTGAATTTATTAAATAGTATGAAAAGAGAAACATCAAGGATTATTATTTTTGTTCTTTTTAAGCGTCTTGGTTTAGTCATATTAATGTCCCATTTTAAAGCAACATTAGGACTATTTTGAAACGGACCTGGTAATTTTGAACCGTGGTCAGATGATGAGCATTACATTTGAAAAAATCTGAACTTTCGTTTAGTTTTTAATTAAATAAAACTTTTAAGAAATTGGCAGTTTTAATTAAATAAAACTCTTTAAAAATTGTCAATTTTATTAAATAAAACTATTTTAAAAACTATCTTCCTCCTGGTATAGGGGTAGCTTGTCTTCCTCTTGATCTGGGCATCCTGGGTTCGAGTCCCGGTTCGGGCATGGTTGTTCTTTTTGTCAGATGTCTGAATGCGCCCTCCTGTAAAAAGTGGTTTGTTCACGCTAATGAGTGATGCTTGAGTGGCATATTCTTGGCCCTAGTTGGCGCTACTAAAGCAAAAGACTCACCTTATTGGCTTAAATTGGTGGCTTTGTAACAGCGGGCTTGTCCATTGGCAAGTGCCATAAGAAACAACATTTTAGAAATTGACGATTTTATTTAAATAAAATTTCTCAAAACTTGCCGATTTTAATTAAATAAAATTTCTCAAAACTTGTCAATTTTACTTAAATAAATCTTGTTAATTTTAATTAAATAAGTTTTTTAAATATTCCCTTTGAGGTGCCCATTCTCACAACCTAAAGAATATATATGCTGAATTCGGTTGTTCTAATCAACTGAATCGAATTCCTTACTTACTATTTAATACAAAATAAAGGATATTGTCAACTTTTGACTTTCCAAATGTTATAAATTATTCCACTAGGTCTGAACAATAAACAATTATATTATAATACGTTAAAATGCAAAATTTATCATTGCAATGATATCAATTTTATTTCCTCTCAAACTTTATAATTTTGTTAAAATTTAATAAATCAAACGATTCTGAAAAAGGAATTTTCTTCATAATCGTTTTGCTACGCTGCAGCGAAATTTTGAGCAGTTATTTTCTAAAAAATATTTTCTGCTTCGCTTCTTAATGGTTTTAAAAGAATTCGTGCAAAAAATTACTGCTAGAACACATTTTCAAAATTCTGGAAGAGCAATAAAGAAATGTTTGAAGAATTTATATCAAGAATAATTATTCATTTGTTCTATTAATATGAAGAAAATCGTCCGATTCGTCTCGTATTTTTATTTAGAATTAAAAAAAATTCAGACGTTATAATGTTTTTATGTAATATAATATTTTATACAAAAGTAAATTTTACTTACAAAATATTCGAAAGTGTTTAAAACCTGTGCATAAAAGGGTATATCAGCTAGTAAGCAATAAATAAGGAAAATGAGCAAAAGAAATATTTACGCAGTCAGTTCAGTTGTTAGGTTTAAAAATATACCATGACTACTTTTAAGAATGATAGCGCAACCAATCTGCTAGTTTGTTCTTACAAATTTTTATAGTCATATCACTGAATAATACATACTTCTATTATATTTCTTTAGAGACTGCACGCATTGTGAATTTATTTGTAGATCATCTCATAAAGTAATTTCAAACAAAGCAATATATTTTTCAGGCTACATCAAACATTGTTTAATGTTTTATTCCTTTATAGATTTTTATAGCGATTTCGATTGGCTGCTTTTAAACCAACACAAAACGTTCTTGAAGTGTTAGAAAAAAAATAACAGGAAAACAAGTTTTTGTATCTGCTTTTTTAAATTCATTGTATATTAAAAGTGCTTTGAATGGTGGTAATATTCTTTTGTAAGTTTGACTCTTTTTTTTAAAAGCTGATTTCTGTATAAAAAGGTATTAGTAGTTGGTTATCATCATTTATGCGAATGATTTTTAAAATTATTTTAACCAAATACGGTTTTAATAAATAATGTAACGAATAAATCTTTAAGTACTGTTTTTTCTTTCCCTAAAATTGTATTAATATGTAAATATTAATTTGCTTTATTGTTTGTTTAAAGATAATCAGAATACAGTGAACCAAAAAGATTAGCCACTCTGAATGTTTATAGTTTATGGTGCAACGGACTGTAAAACCCGTCGTGCTTTTGCGCATGCGTTAGGATGGGTTTAATTCGTTAAAACAGGGGTGAAAGGAAAGATGAAAAGAGGGGATGTAAACATGTACTGATATCTAATAGGAGAAGGTAAAAGGGAATACCAGAAATGCACTCGCCGTTCCGCGTTTGACCCTTTAATGAGAAGGAGTTTTTGAATCTCAGAATTCGTTGACGAACAGCACTCTTAAATAAATGCGTTTTTATCCCCCTTCTCCAACATGGAATTGTTGTCTTGGAAGCAGTCGTGAATATCACAAATGTTCAGAATTCTGCATACGAAAGGTGTGTACTTCGTAGTATAGTAACCATAACTATAACCGAATACTCAAGAGTCGTCCGAAGGCAAGCAGAAAAATCTGAATGATCAAACCGCCGCAACAGCAACATTGGCGGGTACCATAATTTGCTAAGAGGTATCACTGGCCACGGTACAACCTATCCGGTTGGAAGTACTTTCCGTCATTGACAGAAGGTAGCCGACCCCTATCATATGTAAATCTGCTAGGAAACGAGAACCAATCACCATGCCAAAAATTTAACATTCTCTTTTCTGAACTATCCCCCCGAAGGGGGGGAGTTCGTTGTATAATAAAGATAACTGACATCTTGGGACTTTTTTTTCGACCGATAGAAACCAAAATTTGGCTGAGAACTTCAACTGTTGTCTCAAGAACACATATCAAATCTCATTTTTTAAAAGCCATTTTATTTTTGAGCTATCTCTTTTATAACGATGCGAAACTCTGACCGGCAGATAATCAATACTTTGATTTTGTACGAAATATGAAAAAGCTCTACACTTTTGCTAAAGCATATGTTCTAAATTATATTATTTATTTAATTTTTATTAATTTATTATTATTTTATTTATTATTATATTTATTTATCATTATATTATATTATATATTTATTGTTTATTTTACTTAATTGTTGCATCCTTGTATTAAAGCGTGTATATGCGTTTGAAGGAACGGACCGATATGCGGTTAATTGCTTGCTGGATTTCATTCATAATTTGATATAAAAACTTCTTCTTGGTATAAAAGTATACTTTAGATGCTAAAACGGAGTATAAAATTTTATCCATTTAGTTTTTTACGTTTGTTTTTGTCATGTAGAATTGCATTTGGCAATTCCTCTGAATGGATTTCATTGCAAATTTGCTGGAAACATACAAATTTGGTATAAAAATAACTTAACAAATTCTATTTGTCTAACTCAAAGATATAAATAATTCCAAGTTTTTGAGCTTTCGGATTTCAAGACAGATATAAATAATTCCAAAAACATTTTTTCCCCCCAAATTCAAGGAGATCTGAAACGCGGAGATTCGTCGAAAAGTTGATCTCGAATTTTATTTGGCTGTTGGTTTCTATAATTTTCTGTACAAAAAAGTAAAAAACCGAAAACAAACGACAAGAAATAAAGAGAACATAAGATAAGAAAAATTCTGTCTATCCTTTCTTTTTTTAAAAATCGTTTTTTTATCCTCTCTTTTTAAAAAAATCGTTTTTCGTTTTTTTAAATCTTCTCTTTTTTTAAAATTCGTTTTTCGTTTTTTTTATCCTTTCTTTTGATTGTTTAAATTATCAAATTACAGAATAGTTCTGAATTATAGATCTGAGATCGAATTTCTGAGTATGCTTACTTATGCGAGTTTAAAATGCCTCTATTTCTAACATTTCAGGTGGTACACAATTCATGTTCTTGTAAAACGTGAATATTCTTGAACGTTGAATGAATGAATGCTTGCGCACAAAAACATGAACGTTGAATGAAATTTCAGCAATTTCAGCACGATTACAGACTTTTCAGTTCGATGATTTTAAAAAGAATGAAAATATAAATAGCTATAGAGGTTGTTTAAAAAAAATTACTTTCTCCATTTTTGATCTGATTGTAAATTCTCAAACCATTTGATTGATATGCCCGATTTGCGATTAGTTCCGCTGTTAATATAATATTTTTATTTTTTTTTTTATTCTGGATAAGAATTACGTGAATGAATAATAAGCAGGATTATTGTGAATTTTTAGTTATTTTCTGTGAATTAGTTTTATTTTTCTAATGAATTTTTACATGATTCTAGGAAAGGAGAAAGGACGTGATTAATTGAATATCAAATTTTTATTCCTTTTCTTAATCGCTTTGGAATTACTTCAATTTTTAGGACGTATTTTAAAAGTTATTTGGTTAGAATTCTGATCAAGCGTTTGAATAGAAAGGCAAAAAACAGAAAAGAAAGGTTTTGGCCAAATATTTCTTATATATATAGCTTTAAAAGGAAATTTTTTGAATAAAATTAATATCTTAACGACAAAACGAAAAGCGATGAATAAAATTCTGTACATATCTGTTGATTAAATACCTATTATGAGTCAATTCCAAATAAGGACTGATCATTTATAGATATGTACTTTCAGAAGCATGTTAGCGCTATAACTCAAAATCAAAATGACTTAAACATATCAGATTTGATTAATGATATTTTTACTACCACTGTGTGAGTCAAATTTTGGTTTCATTTGAATATGAAAAACACGTTTAAATCATAAATTTGATTTTCGGATACTTTTAACTGCATATCAAGATTAATCGCCAAGATACTCGCCAAATATTGCCTATTTAGTAAAAGTATTGAAAAGTTAATATTTCACGTCTATTGTATGCCAATGAAAGTGAAAGTGTTATCTGCCTTAATCAAGATCTACATTTTTTTCGGCGTATGAGAGATAACAGTTTTAACAAGAAGAATAAAATTCAGTATGCAGATTTAACATCTATAATATAGAAACTTACCAGATTGTAAGCCGAATTCTAAAAAGATTTGTCCGTCTGTCGGTCTGTACTTTCAAAAACATAAAAACCCAAAACTCAAAAACGCATGAACTCAAATATATCAAATTTAGTACTGGAGTTTGTGTCTAAAAATGTAACTGTGTCCATATTTTGTTCCAGCAGTTTGGAAAAACATGTTTTGAGAGCAAGGTATCCGACTACGTTAAAAACACTGGCTATCGACCACACTGGTCAATCTTTTTTTTATTATTGTTATTTCTTCTAGTTTAGATCTTACTCTTTCCTAAACAATTCATCTCTTTGAGGAAAAGGAAGGCCTCACCTATCATCCAGAGTCACAGATTTTTTAATTAAAATTTGTCTTTCAATTTTCTCATAATTTTCATTTTCATAAAAATTTTCCACCGTTAACACGATACTAACAAAACTAATTGACGCATTCACATAAAGATTTCAGTGTGTGTTTTAAATAATATGGACAATAAAATGAACCTAAATTTTTAGTGTTTTTGAAATGCTCTTTCATTTATAGGTGTTTTTGAAATAAATAAGTTGTAAATTTATGAAAAAAAATGCATACATACGTATATTTTTACCCGTCACTTCTTTGCATATCAAGATTTTTCTTAGATTTGGGTTCATTTCATTCATCGTTATAATCTATAACTTGTGTGCAAAGGAAAAGAGGATTGCTGCATTACCATTTTGTGCAGAGTGTTAACCGTTTTGGTTCAATTTCATGAACATTTACTACCAATTTTCCTATTTCTCAAAATATATTATATTTTCAAATACGTTTTATTGTGTTTATAGTGTTATAATTGACAATACATCTAAAATCCATAGTTTTAAATAGTTGCTAAAAAATTCAATTTTTCAATTTTTTTTTTCTTTGAACTTAGTCGGATACCTTAATTACACGCCAGGAATGAACCTCTATAAAACGCTCCAAGAAAAATACGACGTATTCAGTGAAAATAAAATAAATTCTCACTAATAAGGTTAATAATTCATAATTTTTGTATTCCTTTTTAGACATTCTCTCGAATAACAGCTTTGTTATAATGTAGAGTAAAAGCTCCTTATTCGCGCTTCCTTCATTCCCATTTTCACTATTCTCGGATTAAAAAAATGCGACACAATTCCTATATTAGCGGCGACAAATTTCTTTTCGCAGATCTCAGTAATAAGTACACAAGCCACACACATTGAAGTCATACTGGAAAAAACTGTGGCCTGCTCAGACTGCGGAAAATGACGAAGAATATGTGCAAGAATTTATATAGCATAGACTTATATTGCATAACTGAGACTATATAGCATAACTAAGACTATATTGCATAACTAAGACTAGTTATGCTATATAGATTTATATAGCATAACTTAGACTGCAAACATAGCCGAAATCGCAAATGGAATAGAACGAGATGGGTTCGAACAGATAGAATCAAGTGACAATCAGGAATTGCTTGAATTGCAATATGAATATCTGGATATAATAATAAAAGGATTCTAATGGGTATCCAACCCAATATCCTTTGTAAATGCCGTCAAGTGGATTAATGAAAAAAGTAAAACAGATCTTATTACAACTTTGCCTGAAGTATGTTGTTCAATGATATCGCCGAGGACTGAAACTGACTTGGAGGAAATGTTAAATTCACGGCCCATTGAAGAAGAGGCTTCCACAAGCACTGGAAACGTGACATTTAATTTCAAAAATCTTAGTGAAGGTTTAAGAATGGCAAATGGGCTTTGCGATTTCTTTATGAACATTGATGGAACGAAGTCTTATTTTTAAGAGGCAAATTGCTACTGCGACTGCTGCGTATCCGTCTGAATGGAAGGAGCTTTTAAAAACTGCCAAGCAAGAAAAAATGACAAGATTCTTCAAATCATTGCCTAAGCCTTAAGATAATTAATCAAAATGTTCAAAAACTTCAATTAAATTGATTTTTTATATACATTTTTTTATTTTGTCACCTAGGAACGTATCCCCTATAATCCCATATAAATGACCATTCCGTATTCACGGTTTCTGTATTCGCGGCATATTTATGGAACATATACCCCGCGAATAAAGAACTTTTACTGTATGTGAAAAAGTGTTTGGAGGACTATTTTCACTGGTTTATGTAAGACGAATACGTCAGAAAAATACTGTATTTAGTGACGGTAACAAATTATTTATTCTAAAGCATATTTACACAGCTCCTAAGGCTTTAGAGAATAATAATACTTTAGTTAAACAGTTTAAAAAATTCCTGCTGACGTAATATACTAGTGGATTACTTTCCGTTGATTCAAAACAGATATTCTTTTTAGTCCTTATCAGAAATATATACAAATATTGTGTATATGTACGTCATAGATAAAACATTGGGTAAGCAGGGAGTTGTAAAGTCGTCCAGCTGCAGAAAACTCTGCTATTCGATATGACTAATGGCTCTTCGCTTAAAGACTTAAAAGTGTGTTTCAATGGCATTGCATACAGTCAAGGCCACAACTACCTGATGTTTATTCACCTTTCCGTCCTTCCCTTGCATTGCTTGCAGGCTGGGTTTGTTTTATCTCTGGTTTCTACGTAAGATGGGTTTACAGAAGCATAATAAAGGTGGATCTACTGTTTTTACCTTTCGGTTTGCTTTGTTATCTTACAACAGCCTGTACTGTAGGAAACTAAATCCTGTTGCTTTGCTTTGTTTTGATTGAATATCGTACAATAAAAGCTCTTTATTCGCGGGGTATATGTTCCATAAATATGCCGCGAATACTGAAACCGTGAATACGGAAGGGTCATTTATATGGGATTATAGGGGATACGTTCCTGGGTGACAAAATAAAAAAATGTATATAAAAAATCAATTTAATTGAAGTTTTTTAACATTTTGATTAATTATCTTAAGGCTTTTCAATGGTTTGAAGAATTTTGTAATTTTATCTTGCTTGCAGTTTTCAAATGCCCCTTCCATTCAGACTGATACGCAGCAGTTGCATTAGCAATGTGCCTCTTAAAAATAAGACTTCGTTCCATAGACGGATCAATGTTCACAAAGAAATCGCAAGGCTCATTTGCCATTCTTAAAACTTCACTAAGATTTTTCAAATGAAATGTCACGTTTCCAGTGCTTGTTGAGGCCGCTTCTTCAATGAGCTGTGAATTTAGCATTTCCTCCAAGTCGGTTTCAGTCAGATCCTCATCTTGCAATTCAAGCAATTCCTGAATGTGATTGATTCTATCTGTTCGAACCCATCTCGTCCTATTACGTTCGCGATTTCGGCTATGTTTGCAGTTTGCATTTAACAACATACTTTAGACAAAGTTGTAAGAAGATCTGTTTTATTTTTTTCTATCAGTCCATTTGACGGCATTTGCAAAGTATATTGGGTTGGATACCTATTGGAATCCTTTTATTATGATGTACGTACTTATTAGATCCACGAAGAAAGAAATTTTTATCTGCGAATGTAGGAATTGGGTCGCATTTTTTTTCCATTAATAATTAAAACCCCCCGAAATCGCTCCGAGCTGCTTATTTCCCAACCTGCAATTGAATGAAAGCTCGAGGGCCGGCGGTCTGGCTTGCAGAGATATATTCTCTCTGTCTCTCTCACACACGCATGCACAGTAGAGATAATAAAGAAATACATAAAGGAAAAAGGCAAAAGGTTTCGAAATACGCTTTTGAATTAATTTACTAATATTACTATGAATACGTCATTATGCCTGTTTATGTGTGCATCTCTCTCTCTCTCTCTCTGTCTGTCTGTCTGTCTGACACACACACACACACACACACACACACACACACACACACACACAC
>JAPMOQ010045993.1:358259-374921 GCA_026543055.1 Argiope trifasciata | reverse complement strand
CACACACACACACACACACACACACACACACACACACACACACACACGTATATATATTGACTACGTATTTGTTGAAATATGGAATAAACAACACAAAAAGCATTTTAATATTAATTATTTAGAATGTTAAAGTTTATTGGAATGGAACAAAATTTTAGTAGTGATAGATGCCCATTATGACGTAAAAAGGACTAAATAAAAAAGTTAACGTTAAAAGAAAAACTTATAGCTCTCCTTTCTGAGTGATTTCAATGATAATTCACCGAATTCTATTGTAGTCACTCACGAATATATAATTTGAAATTTATAATATTACGTGTAAACGCTCTTGAATGCGAGTTCATTAACGGAAACCTTGAAATACTAAATAAATAACAATAAAATATTTTTGTCAGGAGGGAAGACCAAAAATTGTAATGAAAATTATATTTGACTTCCCCTACTTAGAAAATCAAATAATAAATAACCGAAATATGCAAAAAAGTTTTTTTTTATATACTTATTAGAATTAATAGATTTTTTTATGATATCCTAATTTATGACCTATCCGATTTAAAATATGCACATGATGCTAAAATTTGTTATTCTAATTCTTTTGCTGGAAACATAATGTTTGAAATGCGACCTCTTTCACATTTACGTCACCTGCCAGAGGTTGATTTAATTTGTGAAACATCCACAAAAAATAAAACGCTTTTAATCTGCGAGTAATCATTATTTCCCAATGTCAAGGACATCCTCTAAAAGAGGACACCTGCATAAGCTTTTGCACAGTGAAGGTCGTTTCCGGAATCGCTAGGTTAGCGGCTTAGTGCTGCTGAGTTGCGCAATTTCTCGAATATTTGTGTAGAAACAGTTTTGCAGAAAATTTATGCGTGCGATCGCGTGTTGCAAATGCGGCGACCCAAATTTAGGTAAGTAGAAGATTTAAACTTTCAGATTTCAAATATGCACCTGTATTTCGCAAACAAGGAAAGTGTTATGATATGAATATTTTTCTTGCTCAAGTCTAAAAATAACTTGATTAATTCAATTGCAAAACTTTTTCTTTGCGGCTTAGCTGAGTAGGACTTTTCAGTTTTTGTAGGAATAATTTATTCAATATATTCCTGATATTGAGTTCTCATGTTACATTTTTAAAAGTTTCTTTTCAGATACATTTAAGCAACAAATCGGTAAAGCTCTTTGGGGAAATGAAACTTTATGCTCGATGCAAAAGTTAAGTTATTCCGAAGTTTCTGCATTTAAGTGCGTCATTTTATTGTTTGTTGATTTCGTTTCGTCCGGTAGTATAAAAATGCTTTTTTACGTTTATATAAAACTGCAATTTTTAAACTATGAATTATTACTAAAATATATGTATCTCAAACTCATACACACAAAATGAGAGTAGGCTTAAGTATTAGCATGTATAAATAAACTGTTATACTTAAAATAACAGTGCACTTTAAATGAGATAAAAAATAATGCCTTCAATAGATTTGCATGAAATTATGTTATTTTATTAAATTATGATGAATTATTTAACGAAATTGTTAAAACGAAACGAAATTGCATGAAATTATTTAGCGTTTTATAATCTTATTTATTGCAACAACATAAACTGTTATGAGCAGTTCACTGATTATCATTACACCACCCTATGAAGTTTACTGATATATATCGATTCGAATGTATAAGAATACCAATATATATATAATCCTCCACCACCGTTTGTAAAACTGGGTTTATTCTAGCTATGTGCTAGCTATAAAATATCTCCGCCCTTATTTTTTTCGCGTTATTATCGGATGCGCAAATCTCAGCTTGTATTCAAGCAGTTCTGACCTCTCCCCCTTGTGTTACACGTGTTACAAATGATTTATTTATCGATATGGGAATAAAGGCAAGCATGGAAAAATTAGTTATGGGATCTTGAACTTTATGTTTTATTTACATTAATTTTTGAAATTCAACAATGTTAAATTAACTTTGGCTCTGAAATTTTTACTATTTTTAATTATGCATTATACATTCAATATTCTGTATATCTGTCTTCATCGTTCTTTTATTCTATCTTCAAGGCTTAATTGATAATAATTTCGTTCAGTAATTTCTTTTATTTCTGTATTTGGAATAGCATTTTTTTTTCTCTTAGTTGACTATTATTTGTTACAATCCGTTTTTAAATTTATCTGAGTATACGTTATTTCCTATAATTATTAAGAAGGTAATATATAAGCTAAGTGAAAAAAATTAACTTTTTATTAATATATTTAGAAAGAAATAATATGAGGGTTATATTTCGTACAATCAAGTGGTGGTGGGTATATGATTTTTAAATTTAATTTCTTTGGATTATTTAAAATATCATTGTGTTTATTTCACGGCATGAACAGTTTATATTTTGAATATACTAAAATTTGTATGTCCCTAGATTTTCAGAGATGTATTGTACATTTATGATTACAACTTATCATTATGTCAGTATAAAATTCGGATTAGATTTTAATAATTCACTATACTCTTTAAATGATTAAAAATATCGCTTTAAAATATCTTAATTAGGAAGGCAGAATATCGAAACTGCATAAAAAAATGTTATGTGATTTTGTTTAATATAATTTTTAGTTCATCATTATTTATTAGAAAAACTTTATATAAAACATGTTGCATCTAAGATATAAATTCGAAATACTGAAATATTTTTGTGGTGAAATAAGATCTGTGACTTTTCAAGAAAATAATAGCAATACTTGTGGATACAGAAATGTCTGTGGCATGCAATTCTCGCGTGAAAAGAACATTCTAGTAGATGTATTTATATGTTTTTAACTTATAAATACGCCTTGTTGTCAATACAATTTCTAAATAAATCCTATTTTCTTTTTTCTTCTCATTTTTTATGGCACGTGTTGGGTGACATAAACAAGTTTGATAATCCAACAATTTATTTGTGAGAAAAAGTTAAGTCGTCTGTTTAAATTCTAATTAGACTTTCTATATATAACTGTGCATTGTTCTTTCAACCGTGGCACCCTTTTTTACTTAATGCATTATTAGTTTTAACGTGGAATTGTGTAAACTAAATCTTGGAAAGTTAAATCCCATTACTAAAAGCAAAAGTATATTTCGATAGTAAAAAGTTTATTTAAGTCGTTTAGGATGGATGGCATAATTTGAGCGCGTGCGTTGAGTCGCTCATAATTAAGTCTTATATTACAAAAGATTGATTGTTAAGTCATTACAATTGCGAAAAATGCCTCATTTGAAATCTCCATTTATTGTTATTAAAAAAAAAGATTACCTGCAAGACTTTTTTTGTCAATATATATTAAAATTTTTTTAAAAAAAACTAATTTCTCAGATTTGGTAGTTTTTATTACATCAACAAACAGAAGTGTTATATGTTGGTTTTGACAATTTAATAATTGCTTTAATTTGCACTGATGAAACGAAGAGTTCAAGTATATGTGCATGTGGCTCTAAATAATAGATAACAAAACCTAGAACTACCGAATTCAGCAAATATATACTTTAGGTTGTGTGCCTTAACTCCTTCTTTCTCGCTCCCGTGAAAATGACGGGCTGAAATTTCTACCTCTATTTATCGCGCCCGTTATATTTCCGGGCTGGCGTATTCAAACGTAATGCGCCAAAAATAATAAAACAATCTATTTCTTATGCCCAGAATCATGCTTATTACTCAATATATACATCAGATGGCTGCCCTAAACTGTTTGCAGTGTTTTTAGAGATAGCTAATTTATTTTAAACGATACACTCAGTTTTATATAATTTTCTTGAATAAATAATAGGTATTTTTATGACCATTTTCTTTAAAATGATGCGACCGTTAAGGGGTGAAGGAGAACTTCAAAAAATTTAATTAAAATTGACAAGTTTTGAGAATTTTTATTTAATTAAAGTCGACGGTTTTTAAAATGTTATTGTTTCTTATGGCACTTACTATTGAACACGAAGACAACTATTTAAGCTTATAGGGTGCGTCTCTTGTATTATTAGCGCCAACTAGGGCCAAGGGTACGGCTTTGCCACTCACGCATCTCTCATTCGCTTGCACTATCTCTTTTTATAGGAGGGCCCATTCGCACTTTTCACAGATAGAACACAGATTAACAACAATGCCCGAACCGGGACTCGAACCAGTACGTCCAAATCACGGGAAGGATGCGCTGCCCCTCTGTCAAGCCGCAGGCAGTTTTTAAAACAGTTTTATTAAATTAAAATTGACAATTTTCAGAGAGTTTGATTTAATTAAAATAAAGATTTATACTAAAATTGTATTTAGATCTTATTGGAGTTTATTTATACTAAAATTGTATTGGATCTTATTGAATTCACTAAATGGAGTTGCAGAAGATTATTATTTTCAATTGCCATCCTAGAAACTTTCATATAGATGTTAATGTGTTTTAGTTTAATATTTAAACGTTCACCGTGCTATTATTTTTTTTAAAAAGCTGCTCAATTTCTCAAAAGAATTAATTTGAAATCAAATATTAAAATTATAAATAAATTACAGTATATTGTGTTCAATTTGCTGCTCGCATAATCATTACAGTACATAGAAACATTGCAAATAGTCTAAGGCAGCCATCTGGCGTATATATTGAGAAATAAACATGATTCTGGGCATAAGAAATAGATTGTTTTAATATTTTTGGCGCCTTACTTTTGAATACACCAGCCCGTAAATATCACGGGCGCGAGAAATAGAGGTAGAAATTTCAGCCCGTCATTTTCACGGGAGCGGGAAGGAAGGGGTTAATTTAACTACATAAAAATAACAAATACAAAATTCGTTTATGTATGAATATAATTTCGTTTAACTTCTGCTGCTCCATTAAATATATTCCATCTTCATATTTTTCAGTTTGTCCATTTAACACTGCACCGGTCGCGCTCTATAAAGTCACGTAAAAGGTAGCGCGGATTACAATTGTTGTCCATTTTCAAATCAAAATAAAACTCCAAAATAATTAATCAACATCCTTTAATGAACTTTAAACATAACAAGGCACTTCTTCTTAATTAATTTTTAAACATCAAACTCACTTAAAGTTACTATTGTAATCCGCGTGACCTGTGCAGGGTTAATAGTCTGGTACTGCCAAAAATTAAAGTGATGATGAAGTAAAAACCACCTATCAATTTCAGCCGATAAAATGTTCTTTTTGTGTTTGCAGGGAGGTGTCCAATGTGGCCATGAAGGAGCTGAAAATGTTCCCGCAGATCACGGAGGAGACGGAAGAGAACCTCCTCAATCTGGAAGATGAGCCCAAGAGCCCCTTCTCCTCAACACCCCCTCTCAACACAACCTCCTCCTCTTCCTCGGAGTCCCCCCCGCCAGGCTCGCCCAACGACGAAGTGAGTACTTGATCACTTTATTGATTGAGAGGGATGAATTGAATCGTCAGCAGATCTAGGGAAGCAATTTCCCTGCATTGTCCGAAGTTGGCCTTGACGATTTGACCAATTGCCGAAGAATTTGACCTGAAGCGTATTAAAATAGAATATTAGCTGAATGCTTCACAAAAGTATTTCGGTATATATATCGAGAGCGGGTCTTAATTATGGGTTTGAAATATTTATAAATGTATTGAAGGGAAGTTTATTAACCCCTTCCAGTAAGATATAAGAATGCAAAAATTATGGATGAAATAGCTATTTAATTTTTATTTAAGAAACTTTAGTGTATTTTCTTATTCTAACTAATTTATAATTATTAATTAAAATTATATTATTGGTATGAATGTAATTGTAATTTGTAAGTTCGCATTCAACATTTCTTCAAAAATCTCTAGTGATATCGGATTAGCCTTTAATTTTCACGTTTACGTCAGGCACTCCTGTAATTTTTGTTTTATTACAGACACATAATGTGTCTACGAATCCAGAGTATTCATAAAATTCACTTATTTGTCACTGTGGCGTGTTTTCGTCTTCTTAGTAATATTTCACTATCACTAGTTTCAATATCAGTAGCAGTTAAATATATGCTTATTTTTTGATTTTTCTGAATCACTTTGATCTTCTTGATCTACATTACTCTTATTCATTAAGGTGTTTATTTCATTGCATGTTTAGCGTTTAGTAAGTCAGATGCTCATAGAATGAATGTTTAGTAGAATGAATGAACGAATATATTAGAACGACTACCAACAGTTTGGCCGTACCTTGTACCGAGACCATGAATCGATGTATGATAGTAATCTTTGGTATCAACATAAGTAATCCAAGTGCATCCGCTTTCAATACACTAGAAATTTTAAATCAAATTTATTATTATATTCAACAGCAACTTTAGTCGCATGACGAATATAACTCGTCACGCCTTATAGCACAATGACGAGATAGCTCGTCATTGTGCTATATGGCATGAAAAATCAATGACGAGTTATACTCGTCATTTTACGGGCAGGGGTTACATATGAAATGCATACATTTAATACGCATATTCATTATTTTCAATTTTTGTCTTGCGCTTATTGCGTATCAGCTTCTGTTATGTGAATTCTGCACGATTCAAGATATTGCATCTTTTTGTCATTTTATTTAATTATTTATAATTTTGATTACTAAAAATATCTATAGACTGGGAAAAAAGATGTTGATTAATGTTTCAGATTTTTTTTAAATTTATAGTTGAACCTTTTGTTCTTTGTTATGTTGTGAAGAAAGCCAAGTACGCGAAATGAATGTTTTTTTTTTTCCAATTTATCTAATTACGAGTTTAGCATAGCTTGGTCAGTATTGGCCTTTGCGCCATAAAAAACCAATCGATCAATCCAATTGATTTAAACAATGCTTTGAAATAGAACTATAATTGTAGCTGTAAAATCACATGCGAAATGTTAACCGAGGTTGTTTCGTATTTTCATATGCATAAATCGATAAAAGATCAATCGGTCGATGGATTCAGTTCAAAATGGAATACGGATACACACTTTAAATTTTGACAGCAGGCGAATGTCCTGTGTATGAATTTCGTTCAAAATTTGACGGATTTTTGCATATTTGTTGCTAGATTCGATGTTTTGGTGTTAATGTATTTACTAATTCAAAGGAGCCATAGATCCCTGACATAAACCATCATCGACATCCAAATGTTTCGCAAGAATTAATGTGCTATTCATAGATAACTTCTCTGAATTTTAATAACGAGGAAAATGAAGCAATATCTATGATCTAGTTGAAACTTTTTTCCCCGTTGCTTCAATATTCAATTGAGTAAAGTTGTTTAATATTGTTACTGAAAATTTACTTCAACAATCAAAGTTCAGTGAGTGAGTGCACGGTGAAACGGACCTAGTAATAAATAATGACTTTTAATGTTACATAAAAATATGAGCTCACAAACTCAGCCGAAGAGTGCACAAGGACAATATTTGCAGCAAATGCATTACACAAACCACCAATAATATATAAATAACTGTGATAATACAAAGTAACCAGAGAGAAACTACAGGACAGCGATTTTACTCTACTCCTCTGTCCTCTGGAATCGTCAGCCACTTTCAGTTGCTATTGGTTTGAGTTGCATCCAACTGTAAATTCATAGTTGACTCAGTCTATTTCAAATTTGTCTTAAAGTATTTTAATATTTCCTTGAGATAGCAAATAACATTGTAGAACAATCTCCATACTTTGCATGTTTGCCGAATATAACTATACAAATTTGCAAACTTCATTAGAAAATAAATTTTCTACATTTTGCTGGGTATATTCTTTTTAAGACAGATAAGTTAGAAATCTTAAAACTTTTAAAAAGAAATACAGTATTTGAGAATATTATTTTACATTCTTACATGTTGTATAGATTTTGCAGAATATTCTGAGAGTATTTAATTAATGTTCATTGACTCTCTTGCCAATATTATTGTCGCTTCCGGAATCATCTATTTTTTCGCCAATGTAGCCAAATAGTCACCAAATTTGTTTGTAAGGTGTCATTAATTCGGCACCATTTAGGATCTATTAGAACTGTCTATTATGTAGGGATCTATAGAACTGTAAAACTTTTTTCTTCACCAGGAGACTTAGTGCGCTGCAAAGCAATATGAAAATTTCATGACAATATTTTCGAAAATATCACACATAAATACTTTTCGTTTGTGCTTGGAAATGAGCAACTGAGTAGGAATTTTCTGCTGTCATCACTATAAAAAGTATGCCAAAATGTCTTAATTTGATATTAATTACAGGAATAAATATTATTAACTAGCCGCGACTCTGTTCGCGTGGAAATTTTGATGTGTATGTACGAAAAACTGAAATAATGACTAATAAGAACCTATCCTAAAAACGATACATTTAAAAGTGTAAGATATACGAAAAATATAGGACATAAATACAGTTTAATTACAAAAACACACAACTAACGTTAAAACAATTTATTTACATTGTGTACTCAAAATAAAATGAAACAGCAAATCAAGTCCGGTCAAATCCATTTTATTTATTGATCGAGATGGAGATAGCTACAACAGTATTATGCGCATAATTTTTAAACTTTTAATTTAAATGAAAACAAAATTGTCAACGATCACAAGTGAACTTCAAACGTAGGTTGGCGCAACGCACGTGTCTGACTTTCCTACTCCAGTTGGGATAACGCAATGCAGATTAGAAATTTTTTGTTTCCTTTATTCTGTACTCTTTTAAGTTAAAAGTAGTTCAGAATGAATCCGGAAAATCGATTCATTGACAACATTTGATTTTAAATACATCGAACACAAAGAAAATAAATAGAATCGTTTGAAATAATCAGCAGAAATTCTCCAAATCTTAACCTCAACTCTGTTAAAAAAAAAAAAAAAGAAACTGGAACTTTACACTTATTTGGTGGGATTTGGCCTCAGCTCCAGTTGGAATGTTAGTTTTTAATGAATAAAAATTAATCACACAATTAACTGGAATAAAAATGAGCCCGTGTTTTATTCCTGACTATCATCTATCTTGGTGCTAAGTTTCATCCAACTCTGCTCAGCCGTTCCTCATATCATTCAACCAATTCCGAACCGCGATTGAGTAAAATCCATCCATTCATCCATCCAAACTTTCACATTTATATATTAGCATAGATTATAGGATCGACAATATTTCCGAGACTCATTTGTTTTCTAATTCGAAGAAATATATATAAAAATATATCTTCCAATCAGAAGCACACATATTTACGCGAATCTAATGCGCATTGTTTTTGGCCAAATGTAGTATTCAAAATTATAAAATAAGAATTGATAATTATAAAATAAGATTCAATGAATTCCTCATATCATTGATGCGCAGTACATTCGCTGACAAACAATTTTTTTTATTATTTGAAGTTTTAAAATGGGGATGCGCATTAGATTCGCATAAATACGGTATTTCCCTTTTGTTAATAATAAGTTATTTATCAGATACAAGGTAAATATTTTTTGCTTCATTTAGATAAATAATGTCGTTTCCCGTTGCTATCTGAATCAATCACATTTGAATACATTAAAAGGAGTTTCACCTCTCAATTCTGGCCATAATTCGTTTTTCTAAACCGGCGAACCCAATGCCTTCCAGGAGTAATCGATTTCGATTATGCATATTTCCACCAGATGCGTCACTTCGAATTTATTCTGCGTCCCAAAGATAACAAAGTAGTTATTGTTTTTTTTTCTTGGAAACAAAGTTTTCGCGGCATAATGTGCTGCTGACACGAAATCTTTCAAGTGTCGTTGCTGGAAGCTGGAGAGATTCCAAATGTCAAATAGTTCAACGAACTGACTTTCTTATCGATCTTAAAAGTGCTCGAAGAAAGGTACCTTTTCTGTCACCTTTGACATGGTTAGTAATTTTTTAAAAAAATCAGTTTTTTTTGTGAAATAAAAACGATACTTTTTATAAAAGCTGGGACTTCAGTCCTTGTTTTCGTTTTTGAATGATAATAAAAGGAGAATTTTAACTGGTTGACAGTTATTTTACTTTCTGCCGCAGATGTGAACTTTTGACTTCAGTAGTAATCAGAAACGTTGTTGTGTCAGACAGTTGGGTGGCAACGATGATATTGTGCTTGAATCAAGCGGAATTTCACTTCTTTTTGGTTAAATTTATATTTATTGTTGTTGTTGCAACATATGGCACTTTATAAAACCTCCGACAGTTATTTGTCAGCGATTTAATCCGAAATGTCCATCCCTTGTTTTTCCAGTAGCGCCAACTAGGGCTAAAAGTTCGACAGAGCTACTTCATTCTTCACATTCGCTTGCACAAGCCCTTTTTACAGGGGGGGGGGGGCATTCGCACACCTCACATATAGAACGTACTAGAGGAACAACTATGTCCGAACTGGGACTCGAACACGGGATGCCCAGATCACGGGGAAGACTTGCTATCCCTATTCCAGCACGCCCGCATTTATATTTATGATATTAAATCAGCGGCATCAGATCAAGAATTGCTGTATCTTAAGACTTTATATGTCCATTTATCTAATACTATAATACGAGGAATGGTTGCCAAGTCGAAAATCGCCCCAGAATTAATAAACTCCGGTAAACTTGGGGGTCTGGGGTTTTTGGCCACGAGGAATCGATTGGGGCCGGTTTTGAAGCGCTACGGTCGAGAAGTTCGGAGTTACAGATAGGATATTTTCAAACTTTATTAGTTCGCCATAATGGCTACTTAAATTTTCAAGCGGTAACGTGCTGCCATCTATAGCCAATATGGCGAACTAATAAAGTTTTATGTTTATGCTGTTATAGGTTTATAATATGTTTCTTATGTATGTATATATGTTTGGTTTTTCTAAATAAATTTGTCAAAAATATTGAACTTCAACACACTTCAATCTTTACCTTTAATTTACCTTTGTATAGAATAGTTCCCTTTCCAAACTATAACTTTGTTTAGAATAGTTTACGATGGTGCACTTTAACCGGCTATTTTTTCACCAATGGTTTCACAAATTTTCTTATGGCATGTATTGTTTTGATAAATCACAATTGAAAATTTAAATCTTCGAGTTAGCTTCGATACCTGTTTTCTCCGAGCGGAGCTCGGTCACCCACTGGTAAGGAATAATATCTGAAAATCTTTAATGTATCATAGATTTTTAAACTAGGTGTTAATGTTTTCATGTCATTTTTACGGGCCGCGGTGGCCTGATGGAAAAGTCTCGACTTCGGAACCGCAGGACTTCAGGTTCGAGACTCGATTCTACCGAAGAACCGACGTGTAAGGGGGTCTCTTGCACGTTAAATCTGTCAAACCTAACGTCCTCTCGCTGGCGTGGTGTGGAGAGGGGGGCGCCCGTTCAGGTGTCGTCCTCGTCATCTGACCGTGGTTCAGAATCACGAGGTCCGTCCCAAAATAGCCCTCATGTTGCTTTAAACGGGACGTTAATGTAACTAAACTCAAACTCATGTCATTTTTACTTTTTTTATCTGTAATATAGTGAATGTATAGCAATCGTCAAAAAAATTCGAACTCGAGATTTTGACCAATCGCCGCGTTTTAGATTTCCCTGAGTTCTATAAATACATCTTTAAAAAGTATTTATTCGTCTGACGAGGAAGAAACTTGAGCTAGCACTCTACGCTTCACGCCAGCGGACAGATTTAAAGGGCAAGAGACCCCTCACACAACGGTTCTTCGGTGGAATCGAGTCTCGAACGTGAAATCATGCGGTTCCGAAATCGAGACCTTACCACCAGACCACTGCGGCCCCACATTAAGAGCAGTAATTAGATTTTGGGTATTTGAGAAACGTTGAGGCTTAATTTGAACTTAAGTTTTGAAAAAATGTATTTTTCTTCTTATCATTGTAATAGTGACTATTTATAGTTAGTTATTTCTTAATTGCCTATAGCTTAAGATGTTTATTCATTAAAACGAACGAGGATTCAGTAATTTCTATTTTTTGGAAGGCTTCTTTCCCATTTTTTATTAGCCGCTGTTTTCCTAACAAATATATAGAAAAGAAGAAATCATATTCGGTAAGGTTATTCAAAAAAGAAAAGATTTGAAATATTTCTTTTTAATGAAGACGAAAAAAAAAAAAAAAAAAAAAAAAAAAAAAGAGCACATTTAATATAAAACTGTATAAAGGAAAGTTCAAAAATTTTGTTTATGCTTTCAGTATGGGCCTTATTGTGATGTGACGATCACAAGATATGAGGTCCATTTCTTGCCACACTAAAAGTAATTAATCCTTGTTTGTTGAATTCATTACTGTAAAATTTCGATCACGCAGATCTTAAAGAATGGCACTAAACCACAATATATATACATGCAATAATGGAATGTATAAAAAAGCTTGAAGGAGCTAAATCAGGGAAAAATCTTTAAAGTCATTTCAATTTAAATTAAACTAGTAAATAGCTGAAAGATTAAAATCGTAGCATTGAGATATTTTAAGTCGAATCCAATCCTTGACCAATATAACTAAAATGTTTTTTCATCAATGAATGTGAAATAGCGAAACAGATGAAGAAATATTGCTTACAGTTTTTATGTAATTTGAATAGAGAATTTCTGAACGGTCGCATAATTTTGAAGAAAATGGTCATAAAAGTGCCTATTTTTTTATTCAAGAAAATTATACAAAACTGAGTGTATGTACAATATTTGCATTCAGTTTTAATTTTTTAATTCATTTTTAGCTTGAAATTTTTTTAAAAAAATCGGAAAAGCCAACTTTTAGGGTTATTATGGCTGAATGTGAGCTTTCCAACAAAGAGAGAAAATAAAAAACATGTTTTAAGCATTCAAACATAATTTTATTGCATTTACGCATAATGTAAATAAATACTAGTCATTTTTTCTTGTGTAATAAAGTTTCAAGCATGAGATGCATAGGCCAACATCACAATCAGGACAATAGTACAGAGTTTCCTTCTGCTAACATCTAGTTTAAAATAAATTAGCTATCTCTAAAAGCATAACAAATAGTCTAGGGCAGCCATCTGGCGTATATATTGAGAAATAAACATGATTCTGGGCATGAGAAAAAGATTATTTTAATATTTTTGGCGCATTACTTTTGAATAGGCCAGCCCGGAAATATCACGAGCGCGAGAAATAGAGATAGAAATTTCACTCCGTCATTTTCACGGAGCTGGAAGGAAGGGATTAATTTTGTTAATTCACCAACTTCACAGCAATTCTAAGAATGAGAAGAATTGAACAACCCATTTATTAAAGTAGAAATGCTTTTTTCTTTGAATAAAAATTAGAAGTTTTATGTTTGAAAACGCAGCACCGATGAAAAGAATTATCTCAAACATATAGATTATGGTAATATCATGTCTTGGATAGAAACTTTTAATGTTAATTTTTGTCCCTAGCAAAAACCCAAACTTACAACCCTGCCTCCAAAATATTCTTTATTACCTCCTTCAAACCTTCAATTAGACTATTTCGTGTCTAAGATATCCCGTGACTTCTAATTTGTCGACGGTACCTGCCGCGGCTATTGCAGGTGTTTGGGCGTTGTCTTACAATCTTAAAAATCAATATTAAATAAAAGTCCGATTATTCAAAAAAATTGATAGTTTCCTATAAAAGAACTTACTATAAAATTCAGTACGGTTCTTCTGAGAAATTCTAAAGACAGAATAAGGTAGATTGATTCAGAGATAAGTGTACAAGACGTTTTCTATTGTACTGCTCTGAATTAGATATCTTAAAATAAAATCTCGCTTTAATTTTTCTCGCAACTACCCTAATTCATTTTTAGTTTTGCAGATTTAAAGGTTTCTTTAGATTGGTTTTCAGTCAACTTAATCATATTTTGTATTTGAGGATGAAATGAGTAATTTTTTCTAATGAAAGTGCCATTTTAGAGAAGAAGTTATCAAACTATAATTAATATCTTTAATAATTATTTGCGGTAATGAATAAAATTAGATGATAAAGCTAAACTATTTCTTGACAAACAGTTATATTTAATAATCTAGAAGGATAAATGGGAATGGTCCTTCAAACATTTACTGATAACCTATTAAATATGATACTAAAAATATTCAACATAGTGTTCTATTTTTTAATCATTATAATGAGATTCGCAAGTTTCATCCATGAACAAAAATATTCCGTTTAAGGATGAAATATTCTTATACTTTAGGAATAGATAAAATATCCTTATGGAATACTATAAGGATGAAATATCCTTATAGTATTCTACTTTTTAAAATCATTATAATGAGATTCACAAGTTTCATCCATGAACAAAAAAATTCCGTTTAAGGATGAAATATCCTTATAGAATACTATAAGAATGAAATATCCTTAGGGAATACTATAAAGATAAAATATCCTTATATTATTCTATTTTTTAAAATCATTATAATGTGATTCACAAGTTTCATAAAGGGGCAAAAAAATTCCGTTTAAGGATGAAATATCCTTTTACTTTTGGATAATATTAATCTTGAAAGTTTTATTTCCCTCTAAACCTTTAAAAAGTTTAGAAAAGACAAAATTCGAAATTCTAACCGCAGAGTTTCGAAATAAGATATTTAGACAAATTTCCAGTTTACATAAACTAATAAGTAAATAAATAAATGAAAGAAAAACATCTGCGTTGTATTTGTGTATAGTTAGCGATAAACATACCTTTTTCAAGAAAATAAGAATCAATAATTAGTTTTCAAACAAAATAAAAATTAATCAAAATAAATGCTTAAAGTAACTGGCATATTTCTGGAAAAAAAATGTGTTTGTGTTTTTAAATAATTTCGAAACAATCCTGCCATAAAGCTAATTTTTGATAACCTCATAATAAATGAATTGCGTTCCAGAAGGACGCCTCGTTTTGGATCGAATCTAGTGGTATTCTGTCGGAGTAAACATTTGGTTAATAAGACGAATGGAGATAACACATGCGTTCGAATTTCTCCATTCCAATTACTTTTTTTTTATTTGCAACATTTTCCTGAATATTTCAGATATCAAAAGTAATCATATTGTGAATTTCGACATATTGTAGACATTTTAGTAAAAGTGATGCGTTGAAATTTAATTTAATTTTTATTTAGAAAAGATTTTTATTTAGTTTTTTGTTAGAGTTAGGAGAATAGCGACATAATTCGAAGGCAAAATTTGATGTTTCGCTTGCCTATGCAGTGTACATTATCAGGTGCCTTAAGAAAAACTAGCCGATTTAGTTAAATATTTTCGTAAATTTTTAATTTGTTGTGTTCAAAGAATAGAAAAAAATTTGTATTTGCCAAAATATTTAAATTCGATTTTTTGGCGAATCTTATATTTCAGACCTCCGAGTTCGAAAAACTCATTTTTGCCATTATGTCTGTCTGACCATTTTTTTTTCTATGACAAAGGTAATTACAGAAGAGTTTTTGACCATTTTTCTGTCTATTATAGAGGTACTACAGAAGAGTTTTTGACCATTTTTCTTTCTATGACAGAGGTAATTACAGAAGAGTTTTTGACCATTTTTCTGTCTATGACAGAGGTAATTACAGAAGAGTTTATAGCATAGAAGGTGAAAGTTAGTATGCTGTCTTTACACCAAATTTGTGTATATCTATTAAATTTTGAACAAAATCCGTTCACAGCTGGTCTCTCTGTCCGGCAGTTCGAAAATAAATTAATACGATGACTATAAAACAAAAGGAATTCGATAGATAAAATACGATACACACATTTAATATCTACAGTGTATGTCTGTATCGTATTTTGAGCCAAAACCATCTAAGGATTACTCGTCTGTCAGTCTGTGCTTTCAGAAACCTAACTCACGAATAGGATCAAATTTGTAAGTAACTCACAAATTATCACTTCATAGGATAACTCTCAAATAGGATAATTTTAATATATCAAATTTGGTATCTAATTTTATCACTGCAAAAATATATTTGTGTTAAATTTTTTGGTTCAATTGGTTAGGAAAAACATGTTTAAAACACATATTTCATTTTCCCTTACTATAAATCGCATGACAGAAAATAAAAAGACCGCCCACCCTCCAAAAAAAAACTTACTTAAAATCACAAAATAGATTTAGTAAAAATACTAAATTAGCGCCAAAGGTTGATGTTTTGGAACTATGTTTCGTAGGGCTTTCTCTGAGTTCACTTTATTGATAGAGAGTGTGCGAGAAAGTTTGTGGAGACCATTCCGCTTGTCAAACAGAGCCAACATGATAATGATTTATTTTATGTAAATATTTAAATTGTAGTGATTTTCGTACATGCTACATATACACTTGTACTCAGTGTTATATAAGGAGACGTAGATTTTATAAATATTGTAGTATGTAAACGAATCTACTGAAACAGACAGCAACCTAACTAATTAAACATGTCAGAGTATTAATATTATATTTTACGATTAAACGAACATTCAATCTTTAAAAATTCACTTATTGCATCATTGGATTACTAGCATGATCTACTTGCAGATTCTCTCTGCTCTGTATCCCTAGGCAGTTACCTATTCTTCCTGGCCAGAAATCCATCCCTATGCGAAGTTATTTGCAATTCTTATGAATCTCATTTACATTAATAAAATTAAAAGTTTTATTGGAAATGAATAAAAGAAATTTCTTTTTTTATTATTTTGAAGTTGAATTTTATTATAAAATATATTGTTAATTTTTTTTACCATTAATTGTTTTTTTTTCAACGAATACGGAAAATTACACATTCTCGTAAATTTTAA
>JAPMOQ010045993.1:337560-358056 GCA_026543055.1 Argiope trifasciata | reverse complement strand
ATTCTCGTAAATTTTAAATTGAAATAATTAAACCTTCTTTAGGTTAATCAATCTCTTTTTTATTATTTTGAAGCTGAATTTTATTATAAAATATATTGTTAATTTTTTTTACCGTTAATTCTTTTTTTCAACGAATATGGGAAACTATACATTCTCGTAAATTTTAAATTGAAATAATTAAACCTTCTGCAAAATATATACTCGTAGATACTTTAGAAAGCTGAACGAAGTAAGTAGATTGACTATCATTAGAACATAACGTTCTGGCCCAGTTCCAAAAAAGGAATTCCGTATCTACCAGTGAAGCTATATGATTGCGAATACTCAGACGGACAAACTGGCCTTTTCCACATGGCTTATTTAACCAGAATATTTCCAAGAAGGTGATATTCAAAATTTGAAGCATCAATATTTTGCATTCAAATCTCTAAAGAAAATGCAAAAGTTTGAATCTGTATTTCGTGCTCTAAGATCGGTAAGTGCAATTTCCCGTTTAATTGATTTTTCCTTCTCAAGGTCACGAAAATATCTTGAGTGAATGCTGCTTCTAAGGAGGTGCCTGATTTGCGCCACTGATTTAAAATTTAAAATTTATTATTTACTTGCTGGTACCCGGCATGTTGCTGTCACCAAAAAAAATAATATTAACTGAAATTAATCAATAATTTTGTAATGTTTCGTTGAAATAGGATGAACGGTTGGACAGTACACGGACAAACAAATATTCATTTTTATATATTAGATTTGTGTATTCTTATAGAATTTTATACTTGGTGTTCTTTCAGAATGGTAATGAAAAAAACTATTTATTTTATTTCGTGACTCGTTTAATTTTCGTTCAGAATTCTCAAATTCAATTTTAAAAAAAGAGATTAAAAATATTTTTTTAAATTGATTAAACGTAGGAAACATATTTATACCATAAAATCGTTAATTTAGTTAAAACGATAATTTTTGAAAATTAAATTGATGCAAAGTTATTTGTACTCCAATATTTTTGGTGGTTACTGCGAAAAACGCTAAAATTTAATTAAAATATAAAACTCCCAGGGTTGGTCTCTCCAAACCTTTCTCGCACAATCTGTAATAAGGTTGTTACCTCTGAGAATGACTTGCATGGCATTTGCGTACTATAGCTACAAAATATTAAGCTTTAACTTGAATTTATCATTTCTACAGAATCTATGGTCTCCTCGGCGAATTATTTGGAGATTAATCTTCGGTAAATAAATGCGGTTGAGATTCGAAATTTTATTTTAATATTAGATAATTGTATTACGATCAAATTTTATCGGAACCGCATAAGAGACATACAGACAAACATTCGTTATATTTTTATAGAGATTGACTGACCTGATATAGCCAGCGTTGCTATGGTGAATTTTCTAGTTAATTAATCTAAAATTAGCGTTTTGATTAATTATCAAAGATTCATCACTAAAATCAATCTTGCTTAAAAATTTGCATTTAAAGAAGATCTTCTACAATATGGATTTCTGTTTGTAAACAGTGGTGAAAAAACATGTTAGGAATCCCTGACCAGAAGTTGTTGGGTGCTTTATGGAAGAATCTCGTAACGTTTTATTATGAACGTTATAACGTTATGAACGTTTTAATTTCGACTTTTCAATTAAAACGTTTTAAATGAAATTTATGTGTTTTAATTTTTCAATAACTACTTTGATTAGATATATTTTATTTTTAATCGCTGTGTTATTATTTTATTTTAATTATCCATCTGATTACAGTAATTAATCTTTGTTGACAGTTAATATATTTTGAAATGAGTGAATGAATTTATGAAATTTATATATGTAGTTCGCATACATAATAAATTTCGTTATTATCATATTATTCACTATATGAGAGAATGGCCTTTTTCAATTTAAATAACTTTGATTATAATTGCCAAATGAAATAAATATTGTTTTCAGCGAGTTATTAATGTATCCGACTACGTTCGTAGAAAAAATTTTGAAAAATTGAATTTTTAAAAAACTGTTTAAAACTATGGTTTTTAGATGTATTGTCAACTATAATACAAATTGCTAAAAATACTAAAACATTATTTGAAAATATTATATATTGTGAGAAATAGGAAAATTTTGTGGTAAATTTTAATGAAATTTAATCAAAACGGTTAATAATCTACACAAAATTGTGATGAAGCAATCCTCTTTTTCTTTGCACACAAGTTATAGAATATGATGATGACTGAAAGGAACCAAAAAAGAAAAATCTTGAGACATAAAGCAGTTATAGGGAAAAAATATACGTATATATGCATTTTTTCCATAAATTCGCAACTTAATTTTTCTAAAAACACCCATAAATGAAAAAGTATTTCACCAAAAATAAAACTGTTGGTTCATTTCATTGCCCGTGTTATTTCAAAAACAGGCTGAAATTTTTATCTAAATACCTCTATTAGTTTTTGTGATATCATGTGAACGGAGAAGAATTTTTTGTAAAAATTAAAGTTTTAAAAAATTGAATTACAAGACAGATTTTAGCTGAAAAATATGTTTTGCTTTAAATTTTCTTAGGTGATCGATCAAGTCTTCCTTTTTTTATTTCCTTTCCATTTAAAGCATAAACTGTTTTGGAAAGCAGAAAGTCTGAATTACAAGAAATAAAAATTTAAAAAAATCACCAATGGGGTCGATAATCAGTGTTTTTAATGTTGTCGGACACCTTAATATAAAAATTATTATTAATCCGATTTTAAATGCTGAAGTTTACTTTAGTTATATTAACGTCTCGTTTAAAGTAACACGAGGGCTATTTGGGGACGGATCTCGTCATTTTGAACCGCGGTCAGATGATGAGGACGACACCTGAAGTGGCACCCCCCTCTCCACGCCACGCCACACCAACCGGAGGCCGTTTGGCCTGACGGATTTAACGTGCAAGAGGCCCCCTCACACGACGGTTCTTCGTTGGAATCGAGTCTCGAACCTGAAACCCTCCGGTTCCGAAGCCGAGATTTTACCACCAGGCCACCGCGGCCCCTTTAAATGTTGAAATACGATAACGTAAAAATAAGCCCTTTGTTTGGTTAGTGTAATTAAAAGCAAAGCCTAAAATATAATCCACTCTTAATTCTCAATTCATTTATAATAATTATTTATACAAATAATTGAAGTGATAAAAATGAAAAGGTAATTATAAGCAAAAGAAATCTAAGCAATTTATTTAATAAAATAGTAAATAGAGAGTTAAATTCTCATCCTTGATTGTATAGTTATAATTTACATCCTCTTTCGAGTCCAGTGAGCAATGTATAAATGCGGAAAAGTAATTCCATGAAATATTTTCAAATATTGTCCAACTCTGCATGAAATTTTAGATCGAAATGACTTTGTCGTCTCTATTTCACAGTAAAAGAAGAATGTGTTATTTAAAATGCATTAGATTTTGGAATTTCGATCTGCAATGACTGAGATTCGAGAGACCTCAACTTGCATTGCACGCATATCGTAAAATTAAACTAACGGCAAATTTTCTGCATTGCAGCCTTGTTCCGTGACGAATTTTTTGCTCTCTCTTTTTGAAATAATTTGAATGAATGTATTATATGAAGCAGAGGAGAAATAAGTATTAATGAAAACACAGACATAAAAATCAGACCGGGACTCAATTCCACCAAAGAACTCGTGTGAGGGGGGTCTCTTGCACGTTAAATCTGTAAGGCCAAGTGTCCTTCTGCTGGTGTGGTGTGGAAAGGGGGGTGCCAGTTCAGGTGTTGTCCTCGTCATCTGGCCGTCGTTCAAAATCACTGACATTTCTATTTTATTCACATTGATTATTGAACTTGAACTTTTGAGCCCTATGTTGAAATCATAACACAGAAATAAATACAAAAAAAAAAAAATACTGTAATTTAATACAAGGATCTAAAAAATGTTTTGGTAATCCCCCCCCCCAAAGAATCAAATTTATGTTTTGTAAATTACAGTAATTTACTTTAAATACACTGATACCAAAGCGACGCATTGTTTGTTTAAGAGGATTATTTGTTCTTTTTTTTTTTTTTTTCAAATTATTCTTTAATTAATATTATTTTTCAAAATTTTTATCTTGTAAATAAAATATTGTTGAAAGTATTTTATTGCAAATTTCATTTAAAATATTAAAGGTGAATTTATATTTTTTTTTATGAAAAAAGGTAATGGGTATGATGTTTTGTTAAACCGTATTTAAACGGTAAGACGCATTAATTGCATCTCCTTTAATTAATCTCAATGAAAAATTTCAAATTTAATTACCACTTTCTTCTATATTTAGCCGTCTGGTTGAATGGTCTTGATTTGAATATTTGCCAAATTGCTTCCTTTTCTATGCCTGTCCACTTTAATGTTACTTTGTGAAAGTATCATTAACTTTTTTTGCTTTGCATGGCTAAGAATGTTGAAGCAATAAAAATCGTATTTATAATGTTGTTCAAATGTTTGGAGCATTGGAGCGACTTCACCATTGTGGGTTGTAAATTCATGTTTTAAATCAGATACAAATAATTTATTTTCTCTTTTAGTAAGTATAAATGTGGATTTAAATCCAAACATTTAGAAAATTTCGAGACAATGGAAATTAGCACAATTACTTACTACAGTGCAATGTCTTCGCATGCGCGCCATTACTGAATTGTTTATAGCTGGATGACAACCGAGTGTGAAATCACCTTAAGGTATCCGACTGCGTTAAAAACACTGGTATTCGACCACATAGGCGATTTTTTTTTAAAGCGTTATTTCTTGTCATTCAGACTTTTCTCTTTCCAAAACAGTTTGTTTTTTCTTAGAAAAGGATGGTCTAACCTATTATACAGAGGAATTTTAAGCAAAAACTTATTTTTCATCCAAAATATATCTTTAACTTCAATTTTAATTTTCATAAAAATTATCCACCATTAACCTGATATTCCAAAAACTAATAGAGGTATTTACGTAAAAATTTCAACGTGTGTTTTAAATGATATGGGCGATGAAATGAACCAAAAGTTTTGTTGTAGGTTAAATACTGTTATTGTTATAGGTGTTTTTAGAAAAATTAAGTTGCGAATTTATGGAAAAAAGGCATATATATACATATATTTTTACCAGTAACTTCTTTACATCTCATGAGTTTCTTAGATTTTGGTTCATTTCATTCATCATTATATTCTATAACATGTACAAAGAAAAATAGGATTGTTGCATTACCATTTTGTGTAGAATGTTAACGGTTTTGGTAAAATTTCACTAAAATTTACCTCAAATTTTCTTATTTCTCAAAATATATTATATTCTCAAATAATTTTTTTGTATTTATAGTGTTTATAATTGATACTACATCTAAAAACCAAAAATAGTTTTAAAAAAATTTAATTTTTCAAAATTTTTCCTTTCAAACCTAGTCGGTTACCTTAAGAGCGAATTAACCCTTTATTTACTGACGGTACTTAAAAGTACCATTTAAATCTAGCTTATATCTTTACTATAACACTATTTTTGCCGATGGTATTCTAAAGAGCACAGGGAATGTAATCCAAATAACATGAAGTTAATACAAGCTAAAAGTAGGAATTAAAAATATTTAATTAATAATTAAACTAATTAAGATATTTCTGTGAATTAATTTTTTTTTTCTTGGGTTCCCTGGGATTATTTTGCAAGGAAACTAAACGACTGGTGCAAAAATGAAGTTGAAAAATGGATGGCGACATAATTCAGTAAATAAAGGGTTAAGGCGAGCTGAGGTTTCAAACTAATCTGTTAATTGTTATGATTTAGTTTCTGTTGTTGATAGTCGAAAAGGCTATAAAAAATCACATGTATTTTTAAAAAGGTATGTTCTTTTAAGATTGCCTCTCACCTTCACTTTGGGCAATGAGAATTTTTCTTTTTATCATTCTATTTTATACAGATTTGCTTTTCCTCACTTTTTGTGTTCTTATCTTGCAGCTTATAAATCAATTCGACATTTTTTTTTATTGCTTTTTGTACTAAGATTTGTTGATTCACTTACGAGTACCATACAATGCTTATAAAATTGCTCCATTTTTTTCTTTCTGAATTTTCTTTATTATTGCCTATCAGGTTGATTTAGTTTTTTCAAACACAAATAAAAATTGAAATAGGCCATTTCTATGTTGATATGCTAATTTAATTCGATGATTTGCTGTATAGTTAATTTTTAATATGATAGTAGATTAGTTTGTCAAAATTGCATTGCCATTTACTTTAAGAATTAAGATAATCATTAACAAATTATAATAATTGTGTCTCTTGGCCAGGATACACAAATTGTATAATGTATTTTTTAATTCAATATTTATCTAATTTTTTATTTAATATGTTTAGTTGATGTTGATAATTTCTTGATGCGGTGGTGATACATTGTTAAAGATGATGTTTTCTAGGAATAAAAACATATGCAGCTGATTTTATTTCTCACTGATAAATGACTACACAGACATAAAAAAGCAACCCTAAGATAAGAATTAAAATGTTCACTTTTAGGTTTTGAAAAAAGTCTTTAATAGATGACTTAATAGACGCCTTGCCTTTCTCATTTAATTACAGTAAAAGCTTTTTATTCGCGGGATATATGTTCCATAAATACGCCTCGAATACAGAAACCGTGAATACGGAATGGTCATTAATATGGGATTATAAGGGATACGTTCCTAGGTGACAATATATATATATATATATATATATATAATGATCATTTTAATTGAAGTTTTTGAACATTTTGATTCATTATCTTAAGGCTTAGGCAATGATTTGAAGAATAATTTTTATTTTCTCTAGCTTGACAGTTTTCAAAAGCTCCTTCCATTCAGACTGATACGCAGCAGTCGCATTAGCAATTCGCCTCTTAAAAATAGGACTTCGTTCCATAGAAGGATCAATGTTCATAAAGAAATCGCAAAGCCCATTTACCATTCTTAAACTTTCACTAAGATTTTTCAAATGAAATGTCATGTTTCCAGTGCTTGTTGAAGCCTCTTCTTCAATGGACTGTGAGTTTAACTTTTCCTCCAAGTCGGTTTCAGTCAGATCTTCATCTTGAGATTCAAGCCATTCCTGAATGTCATTTGATTCTATCTGTTCGAACCCATCTCGTCCTATTCCATTTGCGATTTCGGTCATGTTTACAGTTTGTATTTAACAACATACTTTAGGCAAAGTTGTAATAAGATCTATTTTACTTTTTTTATTAGTCCATTTGACGGCATTTGCAAAGGATATTGGTTTGGATACCTATTGGAATCCTTTTATTATTATGTATGTACTTATTAGATCCGCGAATAAAGAACTTTTTAGCCGTGAATATAGGAATTAGGTCGCATTTTTTTAAATACGCGAATAGTGAAAACGCGAATGAAGGAAGCGCGATTAAGGAGCGTTTTTGTACTATAAAAGAAAACCATGCCGAATAGTACGGAAGCCGGATACTCGTGAGTGTGCTGTTCCTAAAAAATGTTCCCAATTTAGTTGTCGAGGAAATTTCCGCAATCTGATTTCTTTTTGGCCGAAAAACATTTTCCAGAAACAAAAGATCTCTTGATAGAATGTAAACAGCGGAACGTAAACAACGATTCCTGCGGTGAATAGTTCGGCTGTTTTCCAAGATATAAGAACCGCTTTCTAGGAACAAATGCGATTAAAACAGATGAGCTGTGCAAAACTCAAACAGCCCGGAAGGAACTGGTGATTGCTCCGAAGAAAAACACGAGAGTTTTATTTAAAGTGTCTCTGTTAATTAGAAAAGCAAGCATAACAAGTACATGCATAAAATATTTGTCAGAATCTGTTTTAAATGTTTGAGCAAGGTCGAGAAACGACATCATATTTTTTTCCTCTTCAAGGTTTCGCCTTTTCATTATTTCCTGCATTAGACAAAATTGCGTAACATTTAGAAGTAAATTTATCTTTTTATAGCATAACTGCTACATAATAATTATGTAAAGATAGTGTTAAAAATTCAGGGAGGGATTTTTGACTTAAAATTAATGTTCTAATTAGATGCAGATTGGGAGCTTTTTTTAAGCGAAGCATGAAAAAAAAAGAAAGCTAATTGGTGGATAATTTAATTATATATTCATTTTATATGTTATAATAGATAAGCTTTTATGGATTGATATTTGTGTATCAATTTCGTATTCATCAATGAATAAAAGGAAGTAAATATACGCCTTTAATGCATATTAATGAGTATAAACGGGCGTATAAAAAGGCTTGCAACAACTTTATAGACAAGAGAATAGGGTTTGTGGTTTAGAGAACATAAAAATGGGAGTGGAGTATGGAGGGTATTGTAACGTCTCTATTTGGTCCGGTCAAATTAAGGGTTGCGTTTCAATCAAATTACTTTATTTACAGCTTTAATTTACTGAAAAAATTACTCTTTCTTGGCTTTAACCGATCTCTCCTCTGAACCTCTTCACCAAAAAAACTCCTCGTCTCTCCCTTCTCTCTCTAAAAACCTCCCATTTTATCTCTTCTTTCAACACCACCTCTCATCCACACTGGAGCATTTGGGCTCCTGATTCTCCAATCCTCGTTCAGCAAAAACTTCACTGGTCTACAGTTGACTGCAGGAATGTTCGTGGTCCACAATGGAAAGAATCCAGGCTACACATCTGTGTCGCAGACACGATTAGTGCACGGGTGGTCCTTTATCTGGACACCCACTATAAAGGGCCAGATGTCCGTTCTTTAAATGAGAGTTCTCCACTTGTCCATCTGTAAGCAATGACACTGCCGTAAAACGTCACCATTGAGGAGACTAGTCTGTAAATGGCAATTATGGAGCGTGTGAAAAAGAAACCACCATGGTCTGGCCGTGGAGAAGTTGAATCATTACAGTATGAACACCGAAAGTCAACTTTATGGGGTGACATTGGGACAAACATTTCTGTATTTACACAATTTTTTGAAATGGTCATGAAGGGGTGAAAAGATAATGCCATTCTAAGGTGTCTTTAATTATTTCTAAATCATTGATTGGCGGATAGAATGCGCACATAGCATTTTTGAAAAGAACGTGTGACTGTTAGAGATTTTCTTATCCCTTTTTTTTGGTGTGGGAACCATTGAATAAACAGTTTTATTACGCGTGTGTTAGAACCAATTTTTATGCAAATTTTGTTTTAAATGAAACGGGTAGCAATCATGTTATTGAACTGAGGATTAAACGTAACGAAATGTTTATAAAAAACCATTAGTATTTTTTCAAATTATGAAAAAAGCATAAACTTTTGGATTACGGAATGTAAAAGCTCCATTTTTCAAAATTTACGGCCATCACTTTTGTATCAAGTGTCAGGAATGGAAAAAAAAGAATGTATATTTTTGAGTTAAAGAAAAAGAAAGAAAATGTATGTCTGAAGTTTTCTCAAAAACCTTTCCTAACGACCTTCAAAAATTCCAAAGGGACAAAAAAAAAAAAAGAGCCATATCACCCAATCTACTGTAAAGAAAAGAAAGAAAAAAAAATAGACAAGATAATGGATGGCATGTCATTGGATCATGTCTCCAGCAGGTTGTATTTTTGAAAAATAAACAGTTGCCAAGTACTGTATTCTTGTTTAACAACATAATTATGTAACAGTGAAACAGGCAACAATTGAATATATCCATTATTAGGAACTAAAATGTTTTGTAGAATATTTTTTTTTTTAAATTATTTATTCCCGTTTTCACTTCCAATGATTTTCAATGCAAATTCCTTTTTTGCACGTAATCACCTTTAAGTTGTGCATCTGTTTTTTTTCTCGTGAAAACAATCATTTGTTTTCATGGAAAATAGGCATAGAAATAAAATTATAACGGTTTGACAAAGGAATTAAGTAAAAAAATAAGAAAATAAAATATATTGTAAAAAAAGCGTAGTTTCGCAGTATATATACTTTTAAACGAAGTCATCTATCTTTAATGCGTATTCTTATATAAATCCACCGAACATGCATTGCATTGCAATCTGGGCCATTGTATGTATTTCGATGTTCTTTGACCTTGTAGACATCGTAAAATTTTCAATGTTATTTTTTTTACTATAAGATAAACGAAAGAAATTAATGATTTCAGTCCAACTACCGCAGAAGTAAGATACTTATATGTTATTGCACAATTATTTTAGTTTTATTTACAATTGTTTTTTAAGTAAATAAGAATATGCCGCTATATTAAGACATATAAGATTTAAATAATTATTTAGATGTGAGAAATGGGGAATCTGATGAAGAACTGATGTTATTACTTTTTTTTATTTACCAAATCGATCAACTCCGGCATTCACTCCAAGATTTTAATAACAGTAAATATGATTCCATGCGTACATATTTTATAAATAGTTAAAAGATGAAATCTTTATTTGAATTTATTGTTTAAATTGAATTTTAAAAATTGATGTGCATTATCCTATCACTTTTCTTGACTTTTTGTG
This sequence comes from Argiope trifasciata, assembly GCA_026543055.1. NCBI lineage: Eukaryota > Metazoa > Arthropoda > Arachnida > Araneae > Araneidae > Argiope > Argiope trifasciata. The sequence continues at coordinate 347,622 of JAPMOQ010045993.1, read as the reverse complement.
TTGTTAAGTTCATCAATTTAGCAAGTGAGCGGCACATTTATTATTAATATTTCTAGAATTTTATTCCTACTTTTTAAGATCTGAACATATTAAAACAGTAGATAAAATCAATCATTACTCTATTCATACGTTACGTCCGGAGGTTAAGAACCTTGAATTCGAGCACTTAGTGGCATTCACCTCAAATTGACAAAAGTTAATATTTTACCAAATTAAATTATTACACTTTGATTAAGTTTAAATTATCTGAAATAAGAAACTATTTAGAAGACTAACAGAAGATTGAGTCATTATATACATTGCTTATACCACAAATCACTTACATCCCCCAGCCTTTGATGAGCAGCAGGTTGTTATTTATTGATTGTTTAACGAATTATGTATTACTTATATATAAGAGATGACACTAGAGAAAATGTTCGTTTTATATTCTGATGTCGTGTCCGTGTTTCCACAGAAAAGGTGTCAGTAACTCCTGAAGGTAAAGACCCTTGAGCACCCAGATGGCAGAGATCTGACTTTTAGCTCGAATAAAAATGACATGCACATTCGCTTGTACAACCCCTTTTTGCAGGGGGGCACATTCACACGCCTCACAGATGAAGAAAAACATGACCGAACCGGGACGTCCAGATCTCGGGAAAGACTCGTTACCCCTATACCAGGACGCTGGCTTTAGTTATATATTTTTTTACCATAAGACGCTACAAAAATATGACTGTGACTATTCTTTCGATGAATTTTTAATCCGCGTTTAGAATCCAAGACTTTAAGATAACCCTCTGAATTTTCTATTTACATTTCTGAGGTACAACCAAGCTTTGACGTAACTCTCTGCTGTACCTTCGTTTCTTTGTTGTTTTTGGAAAATGATTTGTTTTAAAAATAATGTAGTGCCAATCAACATTTGAATTATTCATTGAACAAACAATAAAGAGCCACTTCTAAGGAAATAGCTACGAAATCTGATGGACATTATTCAGAAAGAATTCGTTAAGAAAATAGCACTTTTTTTTGGTTGAAATGAGCTAGAAATTAAAGAAGGAAACCAAAATCAGATTTTGATGAAGTTTCATTAGGTAAAAGATCCGGTTACCTCATGTTTAACCAGTAACAAACTAATTTTCTTAATTAACTTTGAAGAATTTATTAGTAGTAATTAGTCCCCTGTTTGCTTTCCATTTCCAACTCCGATGTTGTCCTGTATTGTCCCCGCTGTCCATCAATACCAGATAGCAAGTTTTAAAACTTCATTCCCATTCTTTCATTGTTGGAAGCTTAATCTTTCCATGATGAGAATGTACTGTTAAAAAAACATAGCTGGGCACTTGAAAGAAGTAAGAGATGAGGATTTGTGGCTACAAAAATTGTTATTCTCTGTTACCCTAGATGTAGAAATTTCAGTTACAAGCAGAAGAGCGCTCAAAAAGACATATTAGTTTGATCAGTTATAGAGCAGTTTCGTTGATGCGATTCAGTTCATGTTCATGTTTCTAAAGTTCAAATTGAAAACGTACAACAAAGCGAAAAGTTCATGCACCAACGATGCAAGGCTAGTACTTGCAAGGCTATTGCTTAGTATTTAGACAATTGTTAACCAAGAAACAAAAAAAATTCCGTTACTTGAGAAAGATAAGAAAATTGAAAAGCTGTTCATTCGTGTTGCCACAAATGTCTGAAATGAAAGAATTAATTAATAATGCTGTTTCAAACTCATTTGCTATTATTTTGGTGATAGTTAAAACTTCACCTTTTTTTTTTGTCACTAACTTACCATCAAGTACAATATAAATGTTTGCCTCGTCTTAATAATAATTTTCATTTTATATTTCAAATAATACTGGCAGAACAAACCTCAACTGTCTTAGATCAAGCGACTCGCTATCTATTAATTAAAAGACGAATAAATCATAATGTGTACATAATGTTTTCATTTGAGTGGATTGGTATATCTGAGAAATACACATGACCTTTCATGTTAATATAAAAGGTTCGCCCGCTGGTAGGTTAATATTTACATTTTTTCCCCTTTCGTTCTTATTAGTCAATCAAACCCAAGTATGTATTCATGTCAATAGTTAAATTAAGCTGCTTTTAAAATGCAAATATTTATTTTAATAGTTGAGACTTGCATTTGAGTTTTATTCTTTCCGTAGAGTTAATAGGTTTTTAATTTATTTAAAAAAACAGAAGTTAACTTTACATTACTTAAAAGTATAAAAAATAACATTAAAAAGAATCTAGAATTGCTAAGGAAAATCGAAGCCTCCCATTTCTTCGGTGAGGTAATAACTTTCTCAACTTTTTTTGAGACCCACACCCCGATCGTTGATGTCCTCTCCGTCGAGTTCAAGGTCAAGGCGATGGGTGGGTGTCGTCCGCTAATGAACCGGTGCCTTTTTCCTGCCTTATTTGCATACGGAGCGAACACGTATCAAAGGAAAAAGTGGCGGCTGTTTACGAGTTGTTTCTCTCTCTCGCACTCTTCTTCCCTTGAAATTTTTACGTCTGTCATTCGCGATGACCTTGACACGCCACGATCCTTCTCTTTATCACAGCCAAACAAAACTGAAATAGCAAAAAGGAATGAATTCTAAATGATTCCTCCAATCGCCGCTCTTCTGGACTGTTGCCAGAAGGGGAAAAACAAATTTCCTGAACTGCGTTTCTGGATCAACAAGAGAGAGAGAGCCATTGCACGAAAAACAACGACTTTGGGGGTGGTTGGAATTGCGATTAATTCTTTTTTTTTTTTTTTTTTTTTTCTGTTAGGAAATTATGCTTGGAAGAAAGACGGGTAAGATCGGCGTTTATTTAAACACCGCTCTCGTGTTGATTTATCTGACCGGAAACTTATAACATGTTTATATTTGTAGTTAACCCTTTCCCGTAAAATGACGAGTATAAGGTCGTCATTGATTTTTCATGACGAGCTATACTCGTCATGCGACTAAAGTTATTGTTGAATATAATAATGAATTTGATTTAAAATTTCTAGTGTATTGAATTCAGTGGCATTTTGTTACTTATGTTGATATCATAGACCACTATCATATATCATTTGATTGTCTTGGTGCAAGTTACGGCCATTCTATTAGTAGTCATTCTAATAAATTCGTTCATTTATTCTAATAAGCACTTAGCCTGAACATCTGACTAATTAAAGGCTAAACAGTGAAATAAACACTTTAATGAATAAGAGTAATGTAAATCAAGACTAAAATGATTCAGAAAAATCAGAAAACAAGTATATATGTAACTGATACTGATATTGAAATTAATGATAGTGAAATAGTACCAAGAAGACGAAAACTAATAAACTAGTGACTAATAAGTGAATTTTGTGAATACTCTGGAGTCGCAGACACATTTTGTGCCTGTAATAAAAAGAAAATTACGGGAGTGCCTGGCGTAAACGTGAAAACTAGGGGCTAATCCGAAATCACTAGAGATTTTTGAAGAAATGTTGAATGCGAACTTACAGATTACAATTACATCTATACCAATAATATAATTTTAATTAATAATTATAAAATGAAAAGTTTCCTTAAATAAAAATTAAATAGCTATTTCACCCATAGTTTTTGCATTCTTAAATCTTACTGGAACGGGTTAACAGTCCTCTAATTTCTTTAAAGTATTCGAGGCATTGAAATGGAAAAGAAAATTGTTTGGGCGGTCTATAATTAATTTTACCCAGGCGGATAGCTGTCAAGGCTGTTAGACTGGGGGAAGAAAGGAGTCTGCTGGAAACAAGTTGACTAACATTATATTATACATCGTTGCAAAGTAAATTGGTAAATACAAATTTCAAATTGTATGATTTTATATAAAATTTTAATATAACATTAACCCTTTGTCAAATATGTTAATTAAATGAAGTGAAAAACTACGTTCTTATCTATACTTATAATAAAGCTCAATGTGTGTGTTGGCGCTCTACAGGCCAGACCGTTGGACCTACAGCTACCAAATTTGGTACATGTATACCTTGGAGGTCGGGAATGTGCACCTCGGAGCCCTTTTTTCAAATTTTTAATTAGAATTTGAATAAATTAAAATTTAAGCCAAATTTCGACGTTTTTTTCGCTATAACTTCCGAAAATATTATCGGACAAACATGATTTTAACATCAGTTTAAAGATTAAAAAAAATCAACTTTCTAATGGTATTAGTGTTTTAATGTATAACTCAAGCTTCTATTTTTAACAAATTTTTAAAGAAATATTTTAACCCCTTTTTTTAGCACGTGACTGGATAAAATAAAAGAAAACAATGCCAGAAGTTAAAATAAAAAAATAACAATTATCATCGCAAATCAAATCTAAAGATATGCAACTTTTAGCACGTGACTGGATAAAATAAAAAAAATATATATAAATGTGATGTTTTCTAAAAAAAGAAATGCAAAGCAAAGATTTCTATGATCATTTGCAATATTTATATCATTAATTCCATAAATTATCTTTATTTACAGTAGACCTGATTGAATTTAGACAGGATATGCATTGGAATCCCAACTTGATGGCATATTTCTATAATCGTTTGCAATATCTGTATCATTAATTCAATAATTCTTTCCCTTTTTCGCTTTCTTTAAAAAACATATTTAACATTTTGGCAATATCACCGAAAAAAACATTTTTAATATTTTGGAAGCATAATTGAGAAATTATTAGAGCATTAAATTCAAAAAGTTTTTCCAAATAAAGTTATCGACTCTTTTAACTACTAATAATTGAATCTTTTAACTTTAACTGTTTCTTAAATTTTGGCTAATGAATATGTGATTTAATTGAAAATTTTAGAGCGCATTACTCATGGCGAACCAGCTGGTCGCCAAAGGCGGCTAGTATAAAATAAACAAATAAAATGTAAGAGAAATAACATATCAATTTTAAACGTTAAAATTATTTACAATTTTTATAAAATATTAACCCTCTGCCAAGTATGTTTAATTAAATGAAGTGAAAAACTACGTTCATATATAACTGAAGGTTTAAACTACGTTCATAACAAATAAAGTGTAAGGGAAATAAAATATCAGTTTTAAATGTTTGTTGCAATATGAAGTTTAAAATATGTTAAACGAAACATAAAAATCAAATCTCGGAGTTGAAATAAAACTAAACACTGAAAATGTTTACTACGAGCTGTCTGAGAATTGCCTTAATTTGCGTTTATTAAATTTCCAATTACTCGTTTATTATTTTGTATCAAATTCGTTATTTATTGCTTGACCTGATTACAATCTATTTTTTTAACATTAAATAAGTTATAATATTTCTAAAAACTGAAGGTTTGCCTAAATGATACTATGCAATACGTGGATACAGAATTATTATCAGAATGCCGTATTAATTACATCATAATAAATAACAAATTTATGAATTTTTACAAAGTTACTCTAATAAAACAATTTGTTGAAATGGGAAATTTAATCTTCAAATTATAACTTTACAAAATTCCTAATTTTTTTAAATTTACTATTGATTGTTTGCAATTAGGTTTTGTATTATTGTTTTGTTAGTTGATTGAACTTTGTTTAAAGTATATTGAATATATATCTCATAATTTAAGATGACAGTGAAATGATATTGAAGTGTTAACCCTATACTTCAAAATTCACTTCAGCTTTTGAATATTTCTACTCTTTCGATCATTTGATAATTCTATCGTAGCGAGAGCCACTATGTTACTACAGTTTTTTTTTGTTTTTTTTGTGAGATGATAGTATTTGCGGCATTTGAATTAATAATTTTGTTTTAACAGAATGGTGATGCTTTAAAATGATTATTTGTAAATTGCAGTCTGCGAATCGTTCATTGAAAAAAAAAAAGGAAGAAACTAATGCTGTTAAATGTTGTCAGAATTTCTTTGTAAAATTTCTGTAATTTAAAAAAACATTGGACGATAAATGCAGTAGTTTGTGCAATAATTAAGGACAAAATATTGTCACTGTACTATATTTCGTAGTAAAGCTTCAAAGTTTATTTATACATTTTTCTGGAGCTTACTGTAATACAACATGTTTTGTATATCATTTCGTAAATATTTTTCTTTGCTTTGCTTAAAAATAGCAATAAATAGTGGTTGATATTGTAGAAGGAATAAATGATTTTTATTTAATCATTGACCTTTTAAGACCAAAACTTTAAATATCATGAGATCTCTCACGTTTTATAACTAATATTCTAAAACATTCTTTTCATATTATTATTCTAACGCATTAGAATGATTAATTTTTATTTTAATATTAACCGTGATGCTCTCTGCCATTATTATTCTAATCCATTAGAATAATTAATTTTTATTTTAATATTAACGCCGATGCTCTTTGCCATAGCATTTATTTTTTTAAAAATATTTTCGGTAATGAAAAAAAAATTAGTTATATTTTTCCGTTTATTGTTCTTCATCCGGCATAATAAATACACTGAAGTGACAAAAGTCATGGGATGACTGTTAATATGCCTTTTATATGCCTCCTACTGTTAATATGCCTCCTTTTGCCCGGCGAAGTGCAACAACTCGACGTGTCAAAGGAGTCCACAAGTCGTTGGAAGTCCTCTGCAGGAATATTGAGCCATGCTGTCTGTATAAACGTCCATAATTGTGAAAGTGTGGATGGTGCAGGAGTTTGGGCACGAACGGACCTTTCGATGATGTCCCATATGTGCTCGATGGGATTCATATCGGGCGATCTAGGTGGCCATATCATGCGCTGGAATTGTCCAGAATGTTCTTCAAACCAATCGCGAACAGTTCTGGCCCGGTGACATGGCGCATTGTCATCCATAAATGTCCCATCTTTGTGTGAGTACGTGAAGTCCATGAATGGCTGCAAGTGATCTGCAAGCAGCTGAACATAACCATTTGCAGTCAATGATCGATTCACTTGCACCAGAGAACCGAGTCCATGCCATGTAAAAGCAGCCCACACCATTATGCAGCCACCACCAGTTTGAACAGTGCCTTGCTGACAGTTTGGGTCCATGGCTTCGTGGGGTCTGCGCCACACTCGAACTATACCATCAGCTCGTAACAACTGAAATCGTGACTCGTCTGAGCACGCCACGGTTTTCCACTGGTCTAGGGACCAGTCGATATGCTCACGAGCCCAGGAGAGTCGCTGCAGGCGATGTCGTGCTGTCAGTAAAAGCTCTCGAGTCGGTCTTCTGCTGTCATAGCCCAAGGAAGACAAATTTCGCCGCACAGTCTTATCGGACACGTCCCACATTGATTCCTGCAGTTATTTGACGAAGTGTTGCGTGTCTATTAACATTGACCATTCTACACAGACGTCGGTGGTCTCGGTCGTTAAGTGCAGGTAGTTGCCCACTGCGCTGTCCATGATGGGATGTGATGCCTGAAATTTCATACTCTCGGCTCACTCTTGATACTGTTGATCTCGGAATGTCGAATTCACTAACGATATCCGCAATGGAATGACCCATGCGTCTAGCTCCAACTAACAGTCCACGTTCAAAGTCTGTTAATTCTCGTCGTGCCGCCATAAATCCCGAAAAACCGGTTCACATGAATAACTTGAACACAAATGAAAGCTCTGGAAAACGCGCATTTATACTTTTTCGCTGCGATACTACTGCCATCTGTATATTTGCATATTGCTGTCCCATGACTTTTGTCACTTCAGTGTATAGTATATTATTGAATTTATTCTCGATTTTTTTTCATTCAAGTTATTTATGTAAGTAGCATTTGAAATATATTTGTCCTTTTTAAATTTGTTTACTAAACTAGCGTTAATATTCATAAGTATAACATTTTTTTGACTGCTGTAACTTATTATTCTTATTGACGTACTATCAATAGAACAACGTATATATGTAAGCAAAAAAGAAATGTTTTTCAATTTCTACTATTAGGACTCTCCCTATATATATTTATTTATATATCTTATTCAAATTTTCGATCGTTAATAAAATACTTTTTATTCATCCACTCTAGTTCAAATACATTTTTTAAAACTTGTAGTGAATGACACTCGATTTTAATACAGTTTTTTTAAATGTTAATTCATTAATTAAATTTGATTGATTTTAAATATAGTTTCAGCAGTTTGTAAAGAATTAAAATCAATGGGCAGTAGCTCAATCGGTAAAATGCAAAGATTTCAGTATTTTTCACGTGAAGATGAAGAATGCGAGGTCAGTTCTTGCTCAAATCGATAATTTTTTGATAATTAATAATTTTTGAGATAATTATTTAATAAAAAGTAACTAAAATGAAAATTGTTGACCTAAATTGGAATTCAATTAATTTTTCGTTTATATTGCTTGTTATATTGCATCGTCTCTAATCTTCTTGAAGAAATGACCAGATCAAGTTCTCTTAACGTCATTAAGCGATACAAATCTACAGGGGCCCTCAAGAAAATTTTTGTTTCTCCTGCTCTTATGTCATTTTATAAACTGACGTATTTCTTACCACTTATTCTTTGTATATAAATTATGCCACTCATGGTGAAATAAATTGAATGTTTTAAAATTTCAAAACTTTCTTCTATCATACCTAATTGCAATTTGAATAAGCTTGGACCTTTGAAAATTCAATGATAATATAAAATTGAATTAGTTAAAAAGGCAGAAGTATTTCGAAGCTTCGAAGCGAAAAAAAATTCTCTGGAACTATTAAACAATTGCCTAATTTGTATTTATATACATCCGGCCTTATTTGAGCTCTTTGTTTTCGTTCTACATTCAGCAACGAAATATAATATTATCGTTCTGTTCTTTACAATCCTTTAACCAATTACAATGGAATCACATCCGAAATATTTTCTCATATTCATTGAATTTCATAGTTCCATATGAAGACAAAAAAGACCATATACTATCTTATCTATTGCAAATGAACTTCCTATTCACCAGGTATTAAAGACAGAAATAGCCAGGGTTCCACCGAACCGTTTTCACAAGTCTTTCCTTTCAGATGAGACCTTATAAAAAGGATTCCCGTTGATATTTGGATTGTTATTTTCGACGAATAGAGGAAGTTTTTTGCTATCTGCCTCTTCCGCTGGCGCGGAACACCCGTTGCTTCATGGTGCAGGTGTTCCCCGGTTGCCATCTGTACAAAGATAATGATAATTGGGATGGGATGTAAACAGGAAAAGAGAAAGGGTTCTGGCGACCATGAAAAAGTACAACTACTCACGTGATATTTGTTTTTAAAAAAATATTGTTTAGTATATTTTTTCAACAATATATTTCGGATAAAATAATAAAATTTAACCTGCAAGAGCACGTCAAAGGGAGATAATTAGGTTTTATCACCGTGTTGCCATCATTTTGATGAAAGTTTTAATTTTTAAAAAATCAACTATTACTGCAAATTAAATCTAAAGAAATGTAACTTTCAGCACGTGACTGGATAAAATAAAATAAATGTAAAGTGTGATATTTAAAAAAAAAATAAATGCAAAGCAAAGGATTCTATGATCGTTTGCAATATTTAAGACATTAATCAATAAATTATCATTATTTATACAGGATTGAATTTATACAGGATATGCATTCAAATTCCAGTCCAATGGCCAATTTGTAAAATATTATTAATAGGCATATATATATTGTTTAATACTATTAATTTGATCCAAATGAAGTAAATAATTACATTTTATGTAGCTTGAGTCAAACAATGCATTTAGGAATAATGAGTTTTAGATTTCTTCATACTTTGCTCTGTGAGCCATATTTTACAAAATAATTTTATTGATATTTTAAATAAAAGTTGCTACATCAATCAGCCTTCTAAATCAATAATTAAAACTGACTGATTTATAAAATTAAAGAATATTATCAGGAAAACGTGTTCTTTTAGAACTTTCCGTCCATCATCTTAAAGAAAATATTAATTTCAGGCCAATTAATGCCCGGAATGACTTCGAGGCTAATGAATATGTGATTTAATTGAAAATTTTAGAACGCATAACTCATGGTGAACCAGCTGGTTGCCAAAGTCGGCTAGTTTTTATTGGGTCGTTCGGAATGTAATTTCGTTTTTTCCTGACAAAGGATTTAATTGCATTTTTCGCAC
>JAPMOQ010045993.1:323005-333135 GCA_026543055.1 Argiope trifasciata | reverse complement strand
ACGTATTATTGTATTAATTTTTAATACTTTCATAATCATTTTCAAACTTGCTTAATTTTTTTTTATCAGAACGCATAGATTTTTTGTCATGACACACTATTTAATTCAAAACACTTTGGGAATAATAACAAACTTTTGTTTATTCTATTGATTGTGTTGATTTTTAATAATTTGAAAATCGTTTTCACACGGCTGAATTTTTATCAAAACACATAGAGCTTGATAAATACGCTACTAAATAAATAAAATTATTTTTCAAAACATTTCACGTATAGCAATAAAGTTTTGTTTCCTCTACATGTTAGTATTCATCTACTGCTCTTATTAAATCCTGAATTACTTTCATTCACATTCAAATTCTTTGAAAGCATAACAAAATACGATTTTTCACTGACATTTGAATTTATATTAACATTCCTTGGCTTTAATTCAGAATTCAAAATCTCATTCCAAGATTCTGGTCTAGACATTGAATGAGATTTCAGAAACTCAGTTGGATATTTTTAGAATCAAAATAAAAGTTTTTCATAGTTCGTGCTAATGCGTAATAATTTTGTGTGGAACGATGTGCCTGTTAAACTGTATTGTATTAACACAATTTTATATGTTGAACTACTGTTTAATAGCTGTAAAAAGTTTAGAAATAATAATAGTCCCAGTATAGAAGGCATTGTTTTCCAAAATAAAGTGTTGGAATAATAAGATGTGGGAATGAATTTGCAATTATAAAATGCCGCTGAATGAATGCATGGGTTCTGTCAGAAAATTCTCCCTGCTTTGTTGAACTTTCAGAGCGAGTTTCCCCATTCAGCCTTTTTCATTTTGAGGGTTTAATTTGTCGCCTTTCTCTTTCTAAAGAATTTCAGCCTCATAAATATGTAGATTCGAATGCTCACAAAGAATTCTTTTGCGAATAAACTTTGCGTTTTGAAAAGAAAAGTGCTGATGCTCATTAAAATAAACAATTTTCGTGTCAAAACATGTACTTGTGCTTGCTCTGAAGTCCTTATATTAGAATATTATCATTATGCTGCAATAGCTTTTGGAAAATATATTAATTTTAACTTTTGAACGTATAATTTCAATTTGTATTTGCGTTTCCTTTTCGTAAATCTTGTATTTTCACGTTTTCCTGGTGTTTTAGTTTTTCATTTTACAAATTTCATTTTTTTGCCTATAAAATTCTAATCTCATTACTTCAAACGATCCATTCTTGTGTAAGTATATTAATTTATTTATTTGTGTAACTCGGAAACGACCCCAACGATTTTATTTTTGGTATATTTTGGCTTGGACGTTGTAAGTCTTTAAATCAATAAAAATTTTGATATAAACTAGATATTTTTTATTAATAAAAATATACAGTGAAAAAAATTTTGTTCTTATACATAGGACTTTTTATGACTGGATTATATTATTAAAACTAGGAAAATATTATCTTGAAGTTTCTTTCATGGATTCTTTAAAACTTGTCCCTCATATTCTTCGTTCATAACCATTGCTTTAACACAGCTCTCATATTATGGTAATTATATATTTGTATAAATATATTAGATTTGTGAGATAAATAATTTTTTATTACATTTTTTTTTGCTTGTTGCATTTTTCCTGGATACTTCAAATGCCATTTTAACTATGTATTATTACAAAATTTGAAATTGCAAAATTTCTTAAAAAAATAATATTAAAAAACTTTAAGGAATTACTATTTTTAAATAATGAATTTCTGCTATCGATGAGAAACGACAAAACTAGAGAAATTTCATTACACAAAGCTTCTTTTGCATGGAATATGGTGATAAATTTGTATTAAAAAGAAAGAATTAAAAATGGTTTCCTAGTTAAAGGTTGGAAAAGGGAAAAGGCTCAAATTTCAATAGGTTAAGCGAATTCGGAAGATTAGGATGACCATTGGATTTTAAAACTCCCAGTTGCCTCAACAGATGGCGCTGTAGATTAAAGGCAAAAAGTTTAGGACGTAAAAATTGATTCAAAGAGGTTTGAAATAGGAAAATTTCAAGTTCTAATTTATTTATTTTTATCACTTATAAAACTTTTTCTTTCTAAATTCTGTATACAGAAAAAACACCTCTGGTGTTTAATTTTTCTTGTGATCATGAAAATGATGTTTTTTTAACTCATGAACAGTTTTTATTTCTAAAAAACAAATGCCATATTCAAGCTGCACTTATAGTTTTAAATTTTGCCCAAAATTGTTGCTGAAATTTTAATTTTTTGCAAAAATGATGAGAAGTTATGTAATATTTTTTTCTCGTTCTACTTTCGAAAATTTATAGATAACAACAAAAAACATCGCTTCCAAATTAGGCTATAGACTTCCATCATTATTTTTTTTAATGAAATTATTCTTATATATATAAGACTTCTAAGGATGTGGTTGTCAAATTTCCTTTATTCGTGTTCCGAATTTCAGAAAGAATTTATTGTCTTTTTAATTTTGAAAATAAATTTAATCCCACAAATATAGTTTTAAAATGTTTAATTTAACTGAATGATCTCTAATATGACTGGCTTTTTATGAAAAACAATAATTAAAATGTATTTTAGTAAAAAGAGAGAGAAAGAATGATTTTCAGTTCATGTAAAAGTATGAATGTGTTCAAATTATGATTTCTAATTTATTCTATTAAGCTCTAAAACTTATTTTGATTCATATTTTTTTTTAGATAATTAATTCTAAATTCATCAAAAACTAAAAGAAAAATTCTAAAAGTATAATTCAAATTTGTTTCGAGAAATTTATAGGATGTATAATGGATCTACGCTATTTCAAAAACTAATTGAAATTAATATCATGTATTTACTATCATTTTAAAATTCAAAAGAATTCCAATTAAACTGAATAGAATTTTAAGTGTTGTTTAATGTCTCCGTCATCTGAAGTCCAGATTGAGGAAATTTGTGTCAATAATAGATATCCAGGAGCAATAAAATTTCACCAGCAGAGAATGATGGGATGATAATGAAAACCGAGAATAATAATGAAAAACATTAATTAAATGTCATTATCATTCATTAAATTCATCCATAGAATTAAAATTCATTACCATCATTATCATTTATTAAAAATCATTTATTTGACTATAAAATGATCTTATTCTTCTTCTTCATGAAAATTTTTTTTGGAGAAATTCAGTGCTTTTTATAAGATATATGTGAACTGACACTATATAAAATAACTCATTGAATTTAATATTATGCGTTTATTGCCATTTTAAAATCCAGAAGGATTCTGATTGAACTGAATACAATTTCAAAAGTGTTGTCAAATGGCTTCCAATGATGATATTTAGATTGAAAATAGTGTGCTATTATATGTTTAGAAGCAACATAACCAGCAGAGAACGATAAAAAAACTAAAGGTTTGAAATAATAATAATAAAAAAAAAAAAACTGAATAAAATGGGGCATTTCTTTTAATTTAATAGGTAGATAGGTTACATTAAGTGAACTATTCATGACTTCATAATCCTCCTCCCTCCTAATAAAACATTCTCACGAGAAATTTTTTTTCATTCTTCGACTGATATCCTTTTTATCCTAAAGACATTGGTCAATGTCCTTAAAAATATCCTGACGGTTCTTAGAGCTGGAAGATGTATAACCACCTACAGTTTTTGTCAACGAAATTTGACTCTTACTATCTTCTTACCATTTTATCTGAAATATTTTATAAACAGCTCAGAACATCAACTAAGATGGATGGATTTGTTTGCCTGGAGTTTTTTTAGTTAGAAGTACTTTATATCTTTCATATTTAAGAGCAATATTGTATATTCAGGTGTCCGGCTACGTTGAAAACGTTATCGACCACATTGAAGATTTTCTTACTGTTATTTCTTGTAGTTCAGATTTTTCTCTTTCCAAAACAGCTTACACTTTCTAAGAAAAGGAAGGCTTGACCTACCATTCAGGGGAATTTTAAGCAAATCATATTTTGGAGCTAAAATTTATCTTTGATTTTCTCAAATTTTTAATTTTTATAAAAATTCCCTGCCATTAACATTATATCTGAAAAAATATTAGAGGTATTTACATAAAAATTTCAGCGTGTGTTTTAAATAATATACGCAATGAAATGAACCAAAAGTTTGATTGTTGGTCAAATACTTTTTTCATTTATAGATATTTAAAAAAATTAAATTGTGAATTTGAGGAAAAAAATGCATATATACGTATACTTTTCCCATAACTTTTTTGCATCTTAAGATTTTTCTTAAGTTTTGGTTCATTTCATTCATAATAATATTCTATAACTTGTGTGCCAAGAAAAACAGGATTGCTACATTACAATTATGTGTAGAGTGTTAACCATTTTGGTTCAATTTAATTAAAATGTGCTACAAATTTTTCTATTTCTCAAATTATATTATATTTTCAAATATTTTTTTTGTATTTATGATTTTTATAATTGAGAATACATCTAAAAACGATAAATAGTTTTTTTAAATACAATTTTTCAAAAAATTTCCTTCGAGCGTCGTCTGATACCTTAAATGATTGAGTGTATGAAGTTCTAAAGTGTAATGCACTGAAAAAGTTTTAAGTTTTGTGTCACAAACTAAGACAATAGTTTTGAGTGCACATGCACTGAATTTAATTCCGTGACTTGCTTGAAATGTTGCCAAGATAGAGTTGTAAAAGTTTACTTGTTTTTGGAAGGTGACAAACACGATCATTGCCGCGCTAAGAACTTTTCACAGTGTCTCGCGTTCAAGATTTTAAACTTTTGTTTCTGCTCTGCTTTGAATTCGCATACCTTCATGGGTTTTATAGTTGTATTTATTTCAGTATAGAGCACGATTGCTACTCTGAAAAAATTATGATCTTTAATATTTACTTAAGAAATTTTCAAATAAATTTCGATGCTATTTTTTAATCAAGTATATCAAGATTTCTAGCTCTTTTAATAAGAATAGTAATTTAAATGTTTTTTTTTTAATTTATAAGTGTGAAAATAATTTTATTGGTAATAACCATGACTTTGAACATTTTCAAACACATTTATCTGCGATGTTAATTATTTACCACTCATAAGTTCTTTATTATGGATTAAAAAATTAAAATGTTAATTTTTTCCTCTGTTATTTTGCTAAATTAACTGGTTTGGCTTCCTTAAAATTTTTCTTATACTATATTACATAATAAAGTTATTTTCTCTCCTCTCCTGTAGTCCCGCTGCATAAAAATTTGTACTTTTGACAAGGTCGTGAATGTCACAAGTGCTCATATTTTTATTTTCAGAGTTTTTATATGCAATAATGTATATTTCGAACCAAATTTGTCAAATGGTTCACTCTTGGTCGGTCAGTTATACTTTCGCATGTAAATAAATGCGATAACACAAAAATATAATGTTTCAGATTTAAAAAAAAAATTGATACAAAGTTTAAGCACGTAAGAGAAGATCCTTATTAAATTTGGAATGAAATGTATCAAAAGTTGATCGTCTGTCTCTCTATACTTATCAGTTCACGGGATAAATCAAAAATGCAAGTTATTTAAATGAAATCTGTACATGGGATTTTGTAACTTTGTGTCCAATTTTGGATTTTGTCAGGCTACAAATAAATGCTTCCAGTACGAAATTGGACACAGAGTTACAAAATCACATGTACAGATTTCATTTAAATAACTATACGAAATTGACACCCAAAATAAAAAAAAAACAATAAATCAGGTTCAGTAAAATCCATTTTATTTCTTGGTCGAGATAGAGATAGCTACAACAGTATTATACACAAAACTTTTAAACTTTTAATTTAAATAAAAACACAGTCGCCCACAATCACTCGCGAACTTTCAACGCCAGTTGGCGCAACGCACATGTCTGCCTTTCCTACTGCAGTTGGGGTAACACAATGCAGATTAGAAATTTTTTGTTTTCTTTATTCTGTTTTATTTTAATTTGAAAGTACATCAGAATGAATCCAAAATATCGATTAACAACATTTGATTTTAAATACTTCAAACACAAAGAAAATAAAGACAATCGTTTGGAATAATCAGTCGAAATTCTGCTAAACTTAACCTCATATCTGTTCTGGGAAAAAAAACAAACAACTGGAATCTTATTTATCTTTGGCTGGATTTGGTCTCAGCTTTTTGGTGCAAAAGTTAGTTTTTAATTAATAAAAAATTTACCACTCAATTAACTCGAATAAAAAGTATCTGATGTTCTATTCCTTACTCTAATCTATCTTTGTGCTAAATTTCATCCAATTCCGTTCAGCCGTGATTCAGTAACATCTATCCATTCATCCAAACTTTCACATTTATAGTATTAGTATAGATATTAAACAATGCATTACAATCTCTTTGTTTATCTGAAATTAAAATAATAAAAATAATAAAGAGTTGTATACTTACTTTTATGTGCGATATGAAACAAGCCCTTAACACTAGATTGCCTAAGGCAGTCATTTTGTCCGCTTTTCAATTTCAGTAAGAAAAACAATTGTGTGTATAATGACACAGCTTCTTAGAATTTTGTGACTTTTTGTACAACATATAAATGCGTTTATTAATCATTGTAGGTGCCTCCCCCCTCTTTCATTTCCGGTATATATATGGGTTATACCTGTATTGACTAAAAGCAGTCATTTTGACTACTTGGAAAATTTTAAATAATCAAATCACTTATTATTGAATTGAGTCAATTTCTTAGATGAAATCGGAGCCAATCTGATGATATGAAATTAGATAGGCTCTGATTTCGTAGAACAGTTTATATATTTTTTGATTACCGTCACTTGTTTGTTACTTGTCATTCAAATCTTTATGCCAATCCTGCCATCAGAAAGTCATCAGAAAATGAGGACCCACAAACATCAAATACAACATATTCTAACAAACGAAAATTGTATCAAGTACGGCTTTGCAACTAAAACAAAACAAATAATGTATGTGAAAAATGTCAAAAGTATGTTTGCGGAAGATGTGCACACAAAAAGATTTCAACTCACATTTGCTTAAAATGTACAAATAATAAATGAATAATTTTTTGTTCCAAATGAAGCAAAATTTTTTTATTGTTAATACTTATTAATAACTTGCTATATGACTGTAAATAGTATAAGAAATATTAAAAAATTATTTTAAACAAATTTCTTTACACATTAGTTAGTTATTCTTTCCCAATGCAGTCATTTTGACTGCTTTGGGGCAATATAGGTATACACTAAAACTTCTTCTTTCTTGTGTTAAAGTGCGTGATGTCACGTGGCATTCGCATGATGTAGTCAAAGAATTTCATCCAAAATTTCCTCTTTGAAATTGGTTAAAGGAAACCGAAACAACGGAAAGGTGAGGAAAAGTGTTCGAAATGTGAGCTGCACTCCCACCCTCCTGATTGGAGAGACCACACATAATTATGGGTAACCTCGAAAAGTCAGTGCGCATCTAATAACACTGATTTCCTCACATTGTGTGCTCTCTATACAGCTCACTGAGGAAAAAAGTATTTTCAATGGTGGTTCGATTTCGTATTAAAGAATGAAAATACGCATTGAATATTTCCGAGATATATGTGTGAAGAAATGAAAAAAGTGAACTATTAAAAAATGCGGTTTTTGTTTATACTTGAGGAAGAAACTTTCCAAAAAGATAAGGTAAGATTTGCTATTTTTCATTATTTAGAACAAGTAATAATTTTTTGTAAAAAAATTCAGTTCCTGCTTAGGTCAATAAAGAAAAAATTTATCTTACTTTCATTTTAATAAATAATTGTTATCAAAAAATGATTAGGTACTGATTTTCGCAAGAATTGAACTCGCATCCTTCCTCTTCACGTGAAAAATACTGAAATCCTTGCATTTTACCAGTTGGGCTACTGCCTGTTAGTTCCAAGGTGCATTGCAAATTGCTAAAACTCAATTTAAAGTATTAAAAATGAATTAAATTTAATGAAGGAATTAATATTTAAAAAAACATCATCTTTTAAACATCAAGTGTTATCCACTACAAGTTTAAAAAATGCATTTGAATTAGAGTGGATGAATAAAAAGAATTTTACTAACGATGCAAAATTTTGATGTATACATATATATAGGGAAAGTGTGAACTAATATTAAGAATCGAAAAATCAATGATATTCTTTCAGAAAGATTTTTTGTTTCATTTCAATTAGTATTATGCAATGAAGAAATCTGAATTTTGATTTAACAAAGAAATATTACTAACATTTTTTTCAAAGTTTTCTTCAATTTCTGATGTAACTTTGTTTTTACATCTGAAGGTAGAAAATAATATTTTTTTTTCGAGAAAAAAAATATAATTTTGATCCCAAATTGTCAGAAAAAGAGATATTCAAAATGACATTCGATTTTCTTTATCAGACTTCGAAGCACAAAATTCTCAATTGCAATTTGGGAAATAAATACTGAGGTCTCATGACATTCACCCCCAAATTTTATGCATAGACGGCAAGGGGGTTTATTATCATGTATTAGAGACTATATAAGAAACTTTCGGAATTTCCCATTTGTTTTTAAGGATTTGCCTGTTCTATTAACATTCGTCTAATTCATTGCCCTGTATTAATATTTCATTCATCATTTTCTGCAAAATATTTTTTGGGGTCCTCTAGAAATATTTTTTCTAATGAAAGATCTGTTGCTATATAAGAAATTTATTTCCATAAAAATTAATTTTTAACTATTTTCTTCTTTAAATTAATATTATTAATGAAAAATTTTATTATATATCTATGTGTATATATATATATATATATAGAATCATAAAATTTTTAAAACAATTAAACCCTTCCAGGTCAACAAAAATTAAAACGAAACTAATTAGGTCGAAATCGAAATTAAAACTTAATTCGGAATTAAACGCTAAAAGTTCACAAAAGAAAAAGTAAATGAAATAGAACCAATTAATGAAACAATTCCAAATTACTATAATTAATAAAATTAAGTAAACGAAACAGAAACAGAACTAACCACGGAAACGAAACCAATACCGGAATCGAAACTAAAAATCATTACCGATTCAAACAAGTTTAAGAATTAAAAAAGTTTTTAGTTTTTAAATCAATCATTGTATTTGGCTAGCGCAAATGCAGCTATAACTAAAATACAAATGAATCTAAATTAATTAACAAAATAAGCCAAGCAAAAAGGAACACAACCGAATCAAAACTATAACCAATCGAAAAAGAATCCAGCCTGAAAACTTCGTCAAGGGCCACTTTCAAGCAAGGATTCAAAATAAGGGATTTTTTCTGTGAGGCATCATCGGACAAGTTAAAAGTATTGACACCTCGTGACCCGAAAATCCCCCGAAAATTACGGCAAAAGGAAATACCAATTTAAACAGCAAAAGACAAAAACAAAGTAAAGCATTAAAAATAATTCTATAATTATAAAGCATTATATATATATATATATACAATCATAAAATTATTAAAACAATCAAAATCCATTTCTTGATCAACAAAATTAAAATGAAACCAACTAGGTCGAAATCGAAATTAAAACTCAATTCTCACAATTTAATAAAATTAAAACAATTTGTAATAACAAAATTAAAACTAAGTATAATATGGGTAAAGTTAGAATAAAAGAACGGGGATTTTAGGCTACCAAATCAATAAAAAAAGAAATAAAAAATTTAAAAGAAAAATTTATTATAACAGTTATAGATAAATCGTCAAACAATTTCTGTATTATGTGTAAGCACTATTATAAAGAACTTTTAATTAGTGAGTATAATTCCAATTCTACTTACAATTTGGTTAATTCTAATAAAAAAGAACTAGACAAAAGATTGTTAGCTTTCGCTAAAAAAATTAAAATTAAAACATGCTCTCTAAAGTATCCTTATTTGTTCCCCACTGTTAAATTTCACAAAAAACCAATTAAATTTAGATTTGTTACCTGTAGTACAGGCAGTTATAATTACTACATGGGGAAGCAATTTTTCAAATTCCTAAAAATTATCTTAAATAAAATTGAAGAAGAAGATTGTTTTGTCATTAATAATAACAAAAAGATTTTGGATTTCTTAAAAGATAACAAAATTTATAAAATTAATACTTTTGACTTTGAAAATTTATACACCAACCTGCCCCATGAGAAATTAATAAATGTCTGTACTCATATATA
>JAPMOQ010045993.1:262710-303005 GCA_026543055.1 Argiope trifasciata | reverse complement strand
GTGCGAAAAATGCAATTAAATCCTTTGTCAGGAAAAAACGAAATTACTTTCCGAACAACCTAATATATATATAGTTACTGAGTAAATTTTTTTTCTATCGTTTACTTTTAATACATGTCTTTTTGTAATTTTACTTTTCTTAAGAATTCCGTAAATAGTCTTCGTTTGTTTTAGATTTTCCAAAAAGAAATATATATATAAAAGCATATTTTATTTTTAAAAAAATTCTTCCCTTGTTGTTTTGATTATTAGGGTTTTTTAAAAGCTTTTTCGTATTCGAGAAAAAAATTATTCTTAAATTGTTACTATTTTCGCTATCCATATATCACGAAACCTTTACTCCCTTTTTTTATTTCAATAACCGACTTGAAGACCTTTTTTTGAAATTTTTTACAAAAAATGTTCCTTTCCCCTTTTTTTTCCAAACTATATTTTTGCTATTGTGTTTAAGGGTGAGAATTCATTATCTTTATGACCTCCTGTCTTTATTTACGATATAGTCTAATCTATTTATAAGAAGTACCCGTCTCGTTAACACAGTGCACTTTTACAATATACTTGTTCAGCATTTTTTGTTGGAACTCTGCTCTTTTACAGCTGCATGAAACGCATTTTAATATTTTTTAGTTTAATCTGGTAAATTCTAAAAGTGTAAAAGATAACTGTTGAAATACTGTGAGAAATGGGATTGTGTTTTATAAGTTGTTATCAGCGAAACAATCATAAATCTGATTGGATGTCTTAATATGGAAGTTGACATGTGATATTTGGTCTGGTAAGTTTTTATTGTAGCATTACAGTTTTAACTATTAATCATTACTTATTTAATTCATTAATCTTATTTATTTGTTTAATATTTAAATAATTAATATATAAATAATATATAAATAAATATATAATAAATATATCATAAATAAATATATTATAATTAATATATAAATTTAATATTTAAATTTAGTTAATCTTATTTATTTATTTAATTTATTAATCTTTAATTATTTAAAGTATTTGTATTTTGGTTGTATAAAAACGAAAAAAGTTATTATTATTTGTAATAGTGTGAAGATATTATTAACCTTCCTCGATTTTATTATTTTTGTTCTGGTTAATTAAGTTGATCACTTTTTCAAATAATTTTAATTTTTAGAAATTTTGTTTATGTTCAGTTCGGCTCTAATGAAATCTGATAATAAATTTCATTGGTGTTTTACTGATTCTAGATTTTACTACTTATTTTGTGTTCTACTGTTTAGTATTCACTGATTTTTTTAAGAATTTAAATTTCAATCTTGTGGTATTTAATACGGTTTTATTAAAATTTGATGAAAACTGCAATGGTGACTCAAGATAGAATTATTTATTTTGTTTTATTGCATTAGTTTCTTGCTGATTCAAGATAGAATTATTTATTTTGTTTTATTGCATTGGTTTCATGCTGATTCATTATGATTTTATTTGGTATTTTGGTGTTCGTCTTTCAAGGAATTTAATTCTTGGAAATCTTGTGTTACAGCGGTTCTAATAAAACTTAATAAAAATAGCTTTGTTTTCAGCTATTGTTCGTCAGAATAATGAAATTAAATGCAGTCCTTAATTGGCATTTATTCATTGGCGAATTTAAAAGATGGATTATTAAGCTGGGAAAATAAAAGTTAAAAGCAAGATTATTTTCAATTCGTAGCTAGTCCGTGATTTCCTCTTTGTAGAGGTTGCTTTTTGCTGGTGGATGTTGTCATGATTGTCAGTGAAAAATTAGCTAAATTAATGAATTAGCTGCATTTTTAGATTAAATTATAGTAAATTGAGCCTATATTGATTAAATCCATACAAATATGGAAAGATTCCAATGGATTTTTAAGAAAACACGGAATTATATGATTCGTGATTTATTATAATGTGTTATTGAATTTCTGTTAGTGACGAACTTACTGAGATACAGAATGCTGTTCTAAAGCTTATGTTAGTACGGTTCTAATAAATTGCTTTGGTTTTAACTGTTGTTCGTCAGAACGATGAAATTAAAAGCATTTCTTTATCGGCGAACTTAAAAAGATCGATTATTAAGTTCGATTTCGTTTATTTTTTCCTTGTTTGAATTTATTCTAAAATAAGACAAAAGTAATTTAATATTTTATTTATATAGATTTTGAAAATAGTTCATAAAATTTAGGTATTTTGCTTTATCTAAAGTATAACAATGATGTGGCTTGTATGCAGACTACTGAAATGACAAAGTATGTTTCTTTTAAAAATGTAGATTACAAACACACATACAAAAAAAAAGAGGCTCATGATTTTTGTATGTTTTTTTTTTAAATTTAATATGGGCGCTTGTGTAATTTATTTAAAAAGTGCTCATTATTGATATGTCAAAAAGTCAATTCTTAGAACAGATAGTGAAAGTTCAATGTATGCTTGTTTACAAGAAGATTTCATTTTAATCAAAGTAAAGTTTTTAATAAAAATTAAATATAACTATTACTTAATTCACATTTTCAATTTCTGTGAAGCAACATGCATTTGACGAATTAAAATAGGAATTCTCATGAAAGAATGAACCTAAAACTGCTTCTGGTTTTTTGTTTGAAATGCACAACATTAAATCTTCACATTGACTGGCATCATGAAATTAAATTATTTTATTACATATGTGATTTCTGAAATCAGTAATTTGGAAAAAGATAACATAACAATGAATAAAAGATAAACAAAATTGTTTAATATTGTTCTTATGTATACAATAGGAATTGATGTACAAATTAGGTTCTTTTTAGCAACGTAGTATTTCAACTTTTCCGCATATCATAATGCTTTAGATTAGAAACTCTGTTTTCGTTGATTCTTTTCATAATAATAACAATAATAACAAATTGTGGTCAATTTTTTGAATCATGTTATAAAAATATCTTCCTATTCAACGGTTGATTGTTGATCATTTAATGATATTTTTAGTGTTAATTTTGCTTCATTATTAGGAATAACAATCGATCGACAAATTATTTCACTCCTCTCACGGAATTTTGATTTGATTTATCTTTTCTGTACTCAGTGTGTCAACGCATTATCTATATAAATAAAAATGAATGTTTGTCTGTATGTCTCTTATATGCTGCAGTACCACTCATCCGATTACGATAAAGCTTCGACTACTTATTTGCACTTACGCTAAGGTTATTTCATAATACAATCATCTAAAGGAATAAAAATAATTTCAGATCTATTTACCGCATCTATGAATTATTCATCAAATCATTCGCCAAGGAGACACAACAGATTCAGAAAAGTTGCTAAATTCAAGCTAGAGATGAATATTTCGTAGCTGTTGTACGTAAATGCTATATAAGTTTTTCTCTGAGGTAACAGCTTTATTAGAGAATGAGGGAGAAAGCTTTGGGGGAAGTACTCCTATAGGATTGAAATGAACCCTTAATAAAATGTTAACGTTTTTTGCAGTAACATCTGAAAATATAATAGAAAAAATAATTTCGCACTATCTTCATTTAAAAAAAAATATCTTTTCAACTGTATTAAAGATTTTATGGCATAAATATATTTTCTATGTGTAATAAATTACAGAAGAAAATATTTTAATCACATTTTCTAATATCAAACTTGAAAATTCTGAACGAATATGAAACGAATCACGAGATACAATAAGTAGTTTCTTTCATTACCATTCTGAAAGAACACTAAGCATTACAATTCTAAAATAATAGACTAATACATTAAAATGAATATTTGTTTATGGAATAGAATAATAAAAATAGAATAAATGCTATTTATGCTTCTCCTTCATGTATTGTTCAATTTCAGCGAATGTATTTACTGTAGGTAAGAAAATAAATATAATTTTTCCTATCGTTTTTAATGAAACAAGATAACTATTTCAAATTCCAAACGATATTTCCAAGATTATTTCTTCTGCGGCAGCAACGCGCCGGGTACCAGCTACTTTACTATAAAGAATTTTCGTAACTACTGCTTATATGGTTAATCAGTGGCGGTTTTTGGTAATATGGAACCACAAGGGTTAAAATATTTTGAGGTCCCACCATGGTAAACTTTATTGTTGACAAAAAAATAGCAAGATAAATTTATTTCGATTTGAACTTTATCTTAATATTTATTTTGTGATATCGTTATGTATTGAAAGGCAATTCAGGGCCGCGGTGGCCTGGTGGCAAGGTCTCGGCTTCGGAACCGGAGGGTTTCAGGTTCGAGACTCGATTCCACCGAAGAACCGTCGTGTAAGGGGGTCTCTTTTACATTAAATCTGTTAGGCCAAACGTCCTCCTGCTGGCGTGGTGTGGAGAGGGGTGTGCCACCTCAGGTGCCGTCCTCGTCATCTGTCAGTGGTACAAAATTACGAGGTCTGCTCCAAAATAACCTTAGTGTTGCTTTACAACGGGACGTTAATATAACTAAACTAAACTTAACTAAAAATTGCAAGGCAATTCCCAATGCATTTATAACTTTTATTTCTTAATTGTACAAATATAATACCATTTGTCGACCCATTTTATATACTAAGTCATATTTTTTTAAAAATTTTTTGTATATAAATGAATTGTATTTTATTACGCACTTATAATTTAAAGCAACTGTCATTGGGTTCTTCAGCGATTTTCATTCTTTATGATTTCAAGGAAATAGTTCAATTTTAATATCAAGATTATCTATCCAAACCCTGGTAAATATGTTACAGTGTGTAAATAGAAAAGAGAGGGTGATGAGAAAGTATTCTGAATTTATAAAATTTAAGGTATCCGACTACGTTCGAAGAATTTTTTTTCTTGAAAACATTCATTTTTCAAAAACTATTTAAAACTATGGATTTACGTGAATTGGTAATTATAATACAAAATACCATAAATACAAAAACAAATAATTGAAAATATAATATATTTTGAAAAATAGGAAAATGTATAGTAAATTTTGATGAAATTTAACCAAAACGGTTAGCACTCAAAAATATAATTAAGCAATCTTATTTTTCTTTATATACAAGTTTTAGAATATAACGATGAACGAAATGAAGCAAAACATAAGGAAATTTTGAGATGCAAAGAAGTGATGGGTAAAAATATATTTGCATTTTCCCCCTAAATTCACAATTTAATTTTTTTTAAAACGCCTATAAATGAAAAAAAGTATTTCACCCACAATAAAGCTTTTGGTTCATTTCATTGTCCATATCATTTAAAACACACGGTGAAAATTAGTTTAGCGATTAGTTAGTTTTAGCGATATCATGTTAATGGTGGAGAATTTTTATGAAAATTAAAATTTATAGAAAATTGAAATGAAAGACAAATTTTGGCTGAAAAGTATGTGACCCTGGATGATAGGTCAGGCCTTCCTTTTTTTTTTTTTTTTATAGAAAAGATAGACTATTTTGGAAAGAGGAAAGTCTGAACTACAAGAAATAACAATTTTTAAAAATCGCGCACTGTAATCGACAACCAGTGTTTTCAACGTAGTCGGATACCTTAAGAAATGAATTTTTCGAACGCAGCGTTTTGATTCCGCAAGAATTTCACTTAGCACTCTACTTTTTCATTAACACTTATATCGATGAAAGATCACTTTTTCTTTAAAGAAAAAATAAAAGTTGAAGATTCTGTAAATCATACCAAAGGGAAGACTTTTTAGTTTTTAGTTTAGGTTAGTTATTTTAACGTCCCTTTTTAAAGCAACACGAGGGCTATTTTGAGACGGACCTCGTTATTTTGAACCACAGTCAAATGACCAGGACGACACCTGAACTGGCACCCCCCTCTCCACACCACGCCACACCAGCGGGAGGACGTTTGGCCTGACAGATTTAACGTACGAGAGACCCCTCACACGATGGATCTTCGGTGGAATCGAGTCTCGAACCTGAAACCCTCCAGTTCCGAAGCCGAGCCTTACCACCAGGCCACCACGGCCCCAAAGGGAAGACTTAAGTGGATCAAAAAATCCAAGTAGATTTTGAGGCCCCTATACACTGCGAGACACGATGCGGAAATCCGCCACTGTGGTTAATTAATTACGCACAGAATTTAGAAAATCTACGAGACATTTTCAGTGAGACCGCTTCTGCGGGTCTGCAGAATGAATTAGCCATAAGTGCTAAATATATTTATATAAATTCATTTCTATATTTATTATTTTATGAACAAACAACAGCATTGTAAAGAAAATGCCGAGGCAAAGACCCTGTACACATGTTAACCGTTTTGCTAGGACAGAAGCGGCCGCGGTAGCCTGGTTGGTAGAGCGTCAGTCTCGTAGCTGAAAGGTTACGAGTTCTGTCGTCGTCTCGGTCCCAAAGACTGCCGTGTTGGCTAATGGCAGTGGCGGCTCGTTAAATATGTCGTGACTGCAAAGTGCTCCAAGTTCCCATAACAAATGATACCTCTAGGGGTACTGAATCAGGGATGAGTCGGTCTCTGATTTGGATCTAAATTCCGACTTGCGGATGGATGGATGAGAGTATGAATGATTTCGACCGCTCCCTATAAAGGGTTGTGTCGTGTGTCTTCGAGCAAAGTCGTCCTTTCACCAGAACGGTGCTCGTTAGCAACGAACGGCACCTCTGCCTTAATTCGAAAGAGCTCTGCTCATTCGGGGTTGGTATGACCAAGTGGCATTAGACAACAACAGAAATTCTACGAGAAATCTTCTGCTAACTCATTCATCTGATATGCAGAATGAATAAGCCGTAAGTGCTAAAGTGTTATATTTATATTAATTCATTTCTATATTTATTATTTTACGAACAAACAACAGCATTGTAAAGAAAATGCCGAGGCAAAGGCCCTGAACACATGTTAAACCATTTTGCTAACGCGGAGCAGTGCCCTTCTCCGTCCTCCTGTTTCATATCGTATTCGCTCGAATGGAGGCGACCTTGCACGAGCACAATAGCGCGGCGTGTGTGTGTAATTTTTTTCTTCCATTGTGCAAAAGACGCATTTACAAAAAGATAGTTTCGGCCCATCCTCCTTTTTTTAGATGTTCCGCCGTGTTCCTTTTCACGTTAACGATGCGTTCGGGGGAGATTTGCAGTGATAAAAAGATTCACTAAATATAGATTGTAACCGAGAATGTAAACAGAAGGAATTGTTGTGCTGTTGCAACCGGAACACATGTTGTAAACGAACTGTCGGTAATAGTGCCTATTCATAACTGATTCTATTTCGGAGTTTGTTACAGTAAACATATGTTATGGAAAACGTAGTTTTTTTAGTTATATTGATGCCCCATTTTAAAGCAATACCAGAGCTATTTTTTTGACTTACCTCTTAACTTTGAATCGCGATCAGATGAAGAGGACGATGCCTGAGCTAGCTTCTCGCTACCCATACTACCTGAGGGGGGAAATTCATAAACTTATTCTATTTCGGAGTTTGTTACAATAGACGTATTTTATAGAAAACAATGTTCTTTTTTTTAGTTTTATTAGCGTCTCATTTTTAAGCGATGCTAGGACCATTTCCGGACCTCGTAATATCGAACCGTGGTCAGATGATGAGGAAGACAACTGAGCTGGCTCCTCGCTCTCCAAACTTCCATATTATACCAGATAGGGGCCGCGGTGGCCTGGTGGTAAGGTCTAGGCTTCGGAACCGGTGGGTTTCAGGTTCGAGACTCGATTCCACCGAAGAACCGTCGTGTGAGGGGGTGTCTTGCACGTTAAATCTGTCAGGTGTGATGTGGAGAGGTGCCAGTTCAGGTGTCATCTTCGTTATCTGACCGTGGTTCAAAATGACGAGGTCCATCCCCAAATAGCCCTCGTGTTGCTTTCAAACGGGACGTTAATATAACTAAACTAAATTGAACTATACCAAATACTATAAACATATGTTACAGAAAAGGATGTATTTTTAGTTTATTCGCGTATTATTTTCAAGCAATACTAGGGCCATTTTGGGACCTTGTAATATCGAACTGTGGTCAGATGATGAGGACGACACATAAGCTGGCTCATCGCTCTCCAAACTTTCATATTATACCAGATGGAGGACGTTTGGCCCCGATGGATTTAACAAACACCCTCTTACACGACAGGTTTTCGTTGAAATCGGGTCTTGAACTTAAAACCTTCCGGTTCCGAAGCAGTGATCTTACCGAGGCCCTACTGAATATGATTTTTTTTTATCGAGCGAGACCCATGGGGGGCACCTCGTAATTGGGGCTGGGTTGCTTCCGGCATGGTGCTTGGATCTCACCATCCCGATGAGACCACTAAAGATGGGGATTTGACTCCTCCTATCGATGACGGGACGTATTTCCTACGGGAAGGGTTGTACCGTGGCCGGTGATGACCCTTAGGATAAACCACAGTTTCCACCAGCGTTGCTGTTGCGGTGGTCCGGTCATTCAGTATTTATTTCCGAGTACCTTCGGAGAATCAGTAATATGAGTTTCTGGTTCGAGCGATTGAAACGAACGAATAAATAGTTTTAGTGAATCTAGCATTTTTGCTGGATCTGTTGAGATTTATGTATTTTCGGCGACTTTTTTGACGGATGATTGATTCCAAAATGTGACACAAAATTACAATTGTAGTACCAAAATCATATGCCAATTTTTTTTATTTAAATCATTGTGTTATTTATTTATCTCATTTTTTCGCATGCCGAAATAAATATGGATAGACGGTCTACCTCTTGCTGAATTTAGTTCAAAATTTGATATGGATATGCATTTAGATGATGCCTAAGCTTTGTACCAAATTTTATTGTTAACGTATGCGACTACGTTAAAAACACTGGTATTCGAAGACATTGGCGATTTTTTTTAAAAAAAGTGCTATTTCTTGTCATTTAAACTTTTCTCTCTCCAAAAAAGTTTGTTTTTTCTTAGAAAAGGAAGGTATAACCTATTATCTAGAAAAAATGTAAGCAAAATTTATTTTTCAGCTAAGATTTGTCTTTAACTTAGATTTTAATTTTCATAAAAATTATCCACCATTAACCTGATATCCCAAAAACTAATAGAGATATTTACGTAAAAATTTCAGCGTGTGTTTTAAATGATATGGGCAATAAAATGAACCCAAAGTTTTGTTGTAGGTTGAATACTGTTTTTGTTATAGGTGTTTTTAGAAAAATTAAGTTGCGATTTTATATAATAAATGCATATGTACGTACATTTTTACCCATAACTTCTTTGTATCTCAAAATGTTTGTTAAGTTTTGGTTCCTTTCATTCATCTTTTTTTTCTATAACTTGTGTACAAAGAAAAATAGGTTTGTTGCATTACCATTTTGTGTAGAATGTTAACCGTTTTGGTTAAATTTCACTAAAGTTTACCACAAATTTCCCTATTTCTCAAAATATATTATATTCTCAAAGAATGTTTTTGTATTTATAGTGTTTAGAATTGATAACACATCTAAAAACCAAAATATAGTTTTTAACAAATCCAATTTTTAAAATTTTTGCTCCGAGCGTAGTCGTTTACCTTAATTTTTTTGCTTGATGAAGTTATAATATTCTCTTGCACTCAAATAAATTGACAGATAAACTTCCCATGACTGGATTTTATACAAAATTTGATAGAAATCTACAAAATTGGCTGTAGATAACATACCAAATTTCATCTGCCTGATGCGGAAGATAAAATTTGTCATGTCTAGTCCCCTCCGACTGTCTATGAATGGATTTCGTTCAAAATGTGATAGAAGTCTACGAATTTCGCTGTAAATAATATACCAAATTTCATCCGCTTGGATTACAAGGTTGTTATATTATTATGCATAGCCAGCCAGGCAGACAAATTTGTTAAAATGTATTTTCCTGAGTTAACGGATATCTGAAGCGTGGTGATTCGTCAGAATCTTGAGGTCGAATATTTATGCAGTAATTTTTGTATGAAAAAATAAGAATACATGGCAATTATTCATCTACAGGGTGATCAGCGAATAGGCCCTGATTTCAAAATTAAATATCTCTACAAAAAAGATCGATAGAATTATGCGGTAAACTGTACGTTTATTAGCAAAGCTGTAAAAATAGTGAGCAAAAGTTAGAAAATTTAGTTGAAAAAATCGTTAACAGATGGCGCTCTGCGCAGAAAATTCTTTCTCTGAAAGGAGCCTTTAAAAAAACCAATAAAGTAATGCGGTCTTTGCAATCAAAATACAATTTTTTTGAAATGTTCACCGTTCGAAACAATGAGGTGGCGTAATCGAACAATGAAATTTGACATCACGTCTTGCAATGTCTCAACGGAAATGGAATCACATGCAACACCCATCAACGATTCAAGCTCATCTAGAGTGGCGGGATTGTTTCTATAGACAGTGTCTTTCAATGTTCCTCGCAGAAAGAAGTCACAAGGAGTCAGATCGGGAGTCATTTTTCATTTTTGACGTCACAGCGAAAGTGTCTATGGACATTGTGATTAGAGTGCCATCTGTTAACGATTTTCATAACTAAATTTTCTAAACTTTTGTACAGCATTTTTAGTTTTGCTAATTAACATACAGTTTACCGCATAATTCTATCGTTCTCTGTTGTAGCGATATTTAATTTTGAAATCAGGGACTATTCGCTGATCACTCTGTATATTCCACGAAATTTTTTTTCGTATTATACTTTTGAATTTGATTCCTTCTATGGTAGTTTCGAAGACAACACTGCAACAAGGTCTTTTTTCTTCATTGTTTTTGTTTCATATCTATCTATTAAAAGAGTTGCAATTTTCCCCCCCTCTCCAGCTGTCTTAAGAGTTTCCTACTGCGAAATGAAAATAAACGTCACAAGTTTCTGAGCGGGCGAGTCGTCGCAGAGCAATAACTTGACGTAAATCTCGCCACCAACTTCCGCAGTCTGGGTGTATTTTGGTAGGCAATGAGTGTGTCCTTGCTGATTACTTTAATTTTATATATAGAACCTCTCGCCACCGCCTGTCGCATTCGCTCGCGTGGCAACACACATAATCGCCAAACAGTTTTGCCAAGAATGATGACAGAACTTCTGTATAAACAGTGTAATGATCGAGAATGGGTTTCTGTTTTGAAACCTGTTCGCTTTTTGGCAGAATTCTCTGTTGAGTCAATGAAATTAGAGAATGTAATTGTTTATGTGGATAATTTTGGTATTTTTGTAATGAATTAACTTCACCTTCAACATCTTGGCAAATTAAAATCTCGTCAAAGCGCCCATCATTAACCCCTTAACGGTCGCATCATTTTGAAGAAAATGGCCATAAAAGTGACCATTTTTTTTATTCAAGAAAATTATATAAAACTGAGTCTATAGTTTAAAATAAATTAACTATCTCTAAAAACATTGCAAATAGTCAAGGGCAGCCATCTGGTGTATATATTGAGTAATAAGCATGATTCTGGGCATGAGAAATAGATTGTTTTAATATTTTTGGCGCCTTACTTTTGAATACGCCAGCCCGTAGATATCACGGGCGCGAGAAATAGAGGTAGAAATTTCAGCCCGTCATTTTCACGGGAGCGAGAAGGAAGGGGTTAATACCATTTTTAATGCTAACAAGATTAAGGAGTAATCTAGAAAATCCTTGTTCTTTCATAATTTTTTCTTAACATTATTTCTTCGTATTTCTGTTGCTTACTCCTTTTAGATTGAATACCGATTCAAACCAAAACGAGAGATCGGGGAAAGGAAAGTGAAGTAGCTTCTGAGGTTAATGATGTCTGAGCAACCGCGGGCAGAAGTTTGATTTTATCCCATTTGAAGTTACACGCACACACTCGCTTGCACATCCCCTTTTACAGAGGGGGTGGAGCTCTATCACATACCTCATGGATAGAACACAGCAGGATAAAAAAGCAACTATTCCCTAACTAACAGGGCTCGAACACGATACGCCCAGATCACGGGGAAGATGCGTTACCCCTAGGCCAATGTGTTCCGCTCTTTGTAGATTTTTTTAGTATACAAAAAGAAAGGGTTGTAACTATCAAAAAATTCGTAGAGATTTTGATGAATTTCCATATTCCAGATATCCCCCCGTTTTGGAAAAAATACATTTTCTGAATTAAATTCTGTCTGTCTATTTATGAACACTATGACTCAAAAACACTTTAAACTAAAAGGGGGAATTTGCTATGTGGTCTCTACACCCAGGGTGTAGATTTCTGTTAACTTTTGAACAAAGTTTACCCGAAGTTTGGCCATCTTCTCGTTCAACTACAGTTGATAACAATAAAACGCAAAGAGCTAGTTTGATCAAATTTGATGTGCAGTTTTAATGTCTTACTTGTAGATCGTACCACATTTTGAACCCTATCCATGAAGAGCTTTTTTGTCTTTTATGTGGTTGTTTCTTATGTCATAGACAAACCCGCTCACGGAGTCGACGATTCTAAGCCGAGAGAGCGTCTCTTATTTCAATAGCGCCATTTAGGATAAAGTCATAATAGTCATTAATGGTTAATAGTCATCATGGTGTCGTTTAAGCATACACGAATCACTAGTCCCATTTGTCATATTTTGACGAAAATAAACGTCATAAGTTTTTGAGCGGGTGGGTCGTCATGACTTATAACTTCTTGACTTGAACTTCTGACTTGAACTTCTTCTTCTTGCATACAGCCGACCACCCCGCCACCACTGAACGTAGCAGTATCGACAGGATTTGTTGTGGTCGACTGCTGAATAAGTATTGTCCAACCTTACATTGACCGAACGTTCAAACTAACATTCTTTTCGGGGTAGTCAATGGTTGTCTTCCTCCCCATTCGCACTCTCTCAAACAGTTGGAATGAAACCATCAATCTTTAACATCATATCCTTCAGGGTTTTGAGATGACCTGGTACCATCTGTACTGTACTTAAATCATTATTTACAATCTTCAGGTCCTTCCTTACTCTGAGATTTCCATACATTCCATTGAATAGTGGTAAACCGTACCCATTTCTCCACAAACGCATTTATTTTCCTGCATTTTTCCAAATCTTTGGAAATATGCAGGAAATTTCCCATGTCCAGATATTATTTGGATTATAAGTGGATAGTATCTTCTTATTTTAATTTCCTGATTAGGAATAAAGTCGAAAGTGACTCTTCCTTTTTTGGACATATACCATCTGTCAAACCATTGTAGTTTTATTTCTTCTCTCAATTCCCTTTTTAAAACACCACTTGATTTGGGGACAATAATAATATTATTGTCCCCAATAATATCATGATTTTTGACTACGATGAATATTCCGAGCCTCACTCGTGGAAACAAATACGGTTAAACGTGATCATGAACCAATCAGATTCTTTCAGTAGAGATTGGTGCATATATATTGCTCAGTCTTAGGTAATGCCTTCATAGTCATAAATGGTTTATAGTCATCACGATGTCGTTTAAGTATACACGGTTATCACTCATCCATATAATTGTATTAGCAACTGTTGTCATGACAACGTGGTAAACACTAAACGAAAGAACGAACTCTTTGTCTTTTGCATTATTGTATTTACTGCATTCCTTTTAACGACGTTGCACTGATGGCTGTCTCGTGACGTTTATTCCTTTATTTGTTTATACGTTATTTATTTTAGTATGCAAAATGTATATAAGAAAGAATTAAATAGTTTCGATGCCCAAAAGAGCTGTATAATGTGAAATATTAGTATATATATTTCACTTCTCTTACTATCTATCATTCACTCGTTAATTTAGGCCATATCGTTAATTTAGGTCAATTTAGGCCAAACCAAAAGTTTCTGTTTGGCTTGGCAAGGATTTCTTCAGATTTAATTATTCGGAAAACTGACAATTGTGTTTCTAATTCATTAAACCCTCCCCCCATACAAGCGCCTACCAATATCATAAATCGAACGTGACCGCCCAGAAAACTTACGGCAAGCCTCCCTCATTTTGCTCAAGAAGCATAGATGTGGTGACTTCAGCCACTCAATGTGACACACTTTGGCGTGATCCCTTCTCCCGATTCTATTTTTATCACCCCCTTCATATGAGCATCACGCAACCACCAGCTCACCTTCGAGGGAAGAAGAGCCTGGGAACTTTTTTACTCGAGAATTATGAGTGTCCCCTGCTGGTGAGGAATCATCGGTTGCTGTTTGGATGGTGCAGACTCACTTGCCTGCTAACAGAAGAGTGTTAGCTGATGTGAGCGATGAAATGTGACTGTCAACAGTTATCGGAAGTGAGAGAATCTGTGGTTATTAAAGTCAAAACTGTGGTTCATTTTTTTTAGAAAAGTTTACTAATGGAGTGACATCGGATTATCTTTATTTTTTAGAACAGTTAGATTGTTAAACTGAAACTCTTTGTCTCATGAAATTGTTTACAGAAATGTTGCTGAAGTAAAGCTAGTCTTAATTTATTCGAAGTTTGATTCTTTTTTGGAGGAAAATAGAAAGTAAT
Source organism: Argiope trifasciata (assembly GCA_026543055.1). Lineage (NCBI taxonomy): Eukaryota > Metazoa > Arthropoda > Arachnida > Araneae > Araneidae > Argiope > Argiope trifasciata. The sequence continues at coordinate 288,648 of JAPMOQ010045993.1, read as the reverse complement.
AGTTCCATTTTGTGATGGAGAATTGTCAGTGTCGCTGGAAAGTGTTGGATTTTACTTTTGAATTTACTAAATGAAGTTAAAGTATAATTCGGAAGTGAGGGAATCTGTGGTTATTAAAATAAAAACTGTGATTTATTTTTTTGAAAAAGTTTGCTAATGGAGTGACATTGGATTATCTTTATATTTTGGAACAGTGTATGAAAATCTATTCGCGTTTATTTTATAAGATAGATTGTTAAACTGAAACTCTTTGTTTGATGAAATTGTTTGCAAAAACAGTTGCTGATGGAAAGATAGTCGAATTCATTCGAAGTTAGATTTTTTTGGGAAGAAAATAGAAAATGCAAGTTGTATTATGTGATGGAGAATCCTCAGTATCGCTGAAAAGTGTTTGATTTTAATTTTGAATTTACTAAATGAAGTTAAAGTTTAATAAATATGTCACTGCCTGAAAAAATGCATATATATTCCTAAGGAGCTTTTTGTCTTAAATTTTATGTCGATATCCTGAAATTTTTTCTGAAATCACTGTGCGAATCGGATTATCTTAAAATGCCTGTTTTAATAAAGGTAAGATTTATTATTTTTTTGATAATGTTTTGTGAAATTATATGATTTTTTTGGAACATAATAACTGAAATATTTTATAAACTGAATATTTAATTTCTGAAATTTTTGTGAACATTCCTATTAGGAGTTTGAATGATTAATATGCATACATTCTGAATTTTGCCGTAAATATTTGTAAATGATTTATCTGCGTGTTTTGGTTTTGGTACATAAGAAATAGTTTAATATCTCTACATCTTTAACATCCCGTGTGAAATATTCTTAGTTGTTTATCCGTTTGAATTTTATGTATCATGAATGTTTTCTGTAAAACGACGCTTCATAGAGATGTAAATTTGTTTTAAATAATTTCTAAAGTGAAATCAAAAATATCTATTTTTTTTAATGAGAATTCAGTTAAAAATTTTGAAATATTTAATGGAAAGAGATTAATAATTAAAAATTTATTATATGAATCTCGTATTTTAACTGATGAGGATTCAAAACAAAATTAGACTCTAAAAAGTGAAAAAAAGTTGTAAAATTATTTATTGAATAGTTTAAGTGGAATATATTTTAATATAGTTTATTAAAAAAGAGATAAACCGCTATATATTTAATTAAAGATTTAAAAATTCTGCATTAATTTCAGAGGCTAATTTTTTTAATAAAATTTAAACAAAAATCTTCGGTGTGACTTAGTTATCTTGTTAACCATTGAAATGTTTCTTCAGACCCAATTAACAATTTCAAAAAAGTCTGTAAGGCTGCCTGCAAATGAAACAATATCTATAGAAATAAAAAAAAATCGATATAATTTATCATTAACGGGGTTACTTTAAGTTTTAATTAAACCTATTTTAAAACTGCTTTAAGATTTAAATTTTAAAAATTAAGCGTATATCTAAGAAAACTTATACTAAGTAATGAAAAAGGAATAATTTAAACATCTTGATCTACATATGAATCAAAAGGATGTTTTCATCTTTTTTCAGGGAGTTTGTATACTACAAGGCGTTTGAATTTCGCGTAACTGTTTTAGCGTTCGAAATAACTTATAAAATTTATCTTAATTTTATACTTCTTCTGAAGTGTTGAAAACATTCTATAAGATATTGCCTAAAAAACATTTTGTAGCTAATAATGGTTAAAAACTGAAATTAAGTACGGATATCTTTAAAATTCGTATCGTTTTTAAGACAATTTACCTACTGTAAGGTAGCTATTAATCTACTGGATATCTATAATTTTGTGGAGGAATAAAAACGAATTTCTTCCAAAGGAATTAATCCGTAATTAAAAGCTTTTCATAATATACATTTTTTAAAGTAACCGATTACGTTCAAAGGAAAAATTTTGAAAAATTGGATTTCTTAAAAAATTATTTATTTTTTGATGTATTGTCAATTATAAACACTATAAGTACAAAAAAAGTATTTGAAAATATATTTTGAGAAACACAAAAATTGGTAGCAAATTTTACTGAAATTGAACCAAAACGATTAGTAGTCTACACAAAATGGTAACGCAACAATCTTAATTTTCTTTCTATACAAGTTATAGAATACAATGATGAATAAAATTAACTGAAATCGAAGAAACATTTTGAGATGAAAAGGAGTTATAGGTAAAAATATACGTATATATGCATTTTTATCCATAAATCCACAACTTAATTTCTGTAAAAACGTCTACAAATGAAAAAGTATTTCGCCAACAATAACAAATTTGGTTCATTTCATTGTCCACATCATTTAAAACACAAGCTGTAATTTTTATGTAAATACCTCTATTAGTTTTTGAGATATTGTGTTAAGGGTGAAGAATTTTTATAGAAATTAAAATTGAAGTTAAAGACAAATTTTAGCTGAAAAATATGTGACCCTGGATAATAGGTCAGGCTTTCCTTTTCTTAGAAAAGATAAACGGTTTTGGAAAGAGGAAAGTCTGAACTACAAGAAATAATAATTTTAAAAAATCGCCAATGTGGTCGAAAACTAGTGTTTTTAATGCAGTCGGATACTTTAAATAAGGAAATTCATTTATTTTGTAATAAATGAAAAACACAGAAAAGTACCTATTATATATAAAATTATAAACAAAAATAGCTTTTTATGTTTATTTTCAGAAGAGTAACTTAAACTAGTTTATGCTTTCTATCTGTTGTTTTTTTAAGTATGAAATATTTCCGAGTATCAGTTAAAATGCTCTCCACTCATATCCACGAAAGGCTTTTCTTTGCTCTACTTATGAAACAATAGGGATGAAACAGTCATTTATTTCCACTTTGCGCTCACATTTTTTTTTTTTTTTTTTAGGTTTCCGTTTCGGTTGTAGTTGTTTTGTTTTCGGTTGTTCTTGTACTGTTTTACACGAATGTGCGACATTTAAAATGAAAACGTTATTTTCCCCAAAATTTTTTCCAAAATAATAAATAAATAAATATTCAAAACCTTTTATAGTTTTAGGATATGTGATATATCAAAAAGATGTTTTTTCGAAAAATGATTTTAAATTTTTTTTTATTATTTGAAATTTAATTCTTTAAAATTTATATTCTTTAAAAATTTATAAATTAAAAGTTGAAAATGTTAATTTTTTTTTAAATTGAAAAGAGGCATATAGCCTAAAATGTTAGTAAATAATTTGTTCAAATTTTGTTACCAAATATTACCTAGTTCTGAAGCTAAGAAATAAGTCGTATTTCTTTCCCATTTATTAAATATTGTGCATTATTTGGTAAATAACTTTAAAAATTTAATTATTTTATATTAATTGTTAAGTATTACAATAATTTAAACTTTTATAACTTAACGTACGACTTATTTTGTTATTCACTAATTACATAATTAAGTGAGAAATTATTATTCAAAATTTGAACAAAAATCATGTATTAGATATTAATATACGAAGTTTTTCGTGAAAACATTTTACCAAAATCGGAATATGGGAAAATGTCATTTAAAAGGTGAAAATATCATAAAAATGTATATTATTCAAATATAAAAGCTAATGCACTAAATTAAGTATTAAAATTGTAGTTTTTATGTCAAATTTTGATTTAAATCGATGGAAAAGTAATTATACAAAGTTCATATTTGGCTTTTATTATTATAATAGCCGCCTTTGGTGACTACCTGGTTCGACAATCTTAATGCTCATTAAAATTTTATTAATTAAATATTTTATGTAAATCCTATTTTAATTGAATCTTCATCAAAATATTTTAAGGCTTCAAATGTTAAAAAACTTCAATTAAATCGATTTTTTTATGTATTTGTTTGTATATATTTTGTCACCTCGGAACGTATCCCCTTTAATCCCATATAAATTACCATTTGGTATTCACGGTTTCTGTGTTCGCGGCATATTTATGGAACATATACCCCGCGAATAAAGACCTTTTATTGTACACACATAAACTCTTGATAAACGACCTTTTGTTTTGCAGTTCGTTCTTTATACTATAACTATAAAAAAAGTTAATTTGTTAAATTGATTAATGAGGACTTAAATGTGGTACCCCCCTCCCCCCAGTATTATTGATAGAGAATGCGAACTATGACCATTGGTGCAAAAAAAAAAATGTCGTAGCATTGCCTCCAAAATTGTAATAATAATAATAATAATAATCTCAGTTTTGATAGTTCAGAAAGCAGATTTTCCGTTTTCGAAAGTCACAATGGAATCCAAAATAAAGAATACCATAGGTGGCATTTTAAGACTATTAAAGTTACCGTTATGCATACCGAAAAACGTGAAAAACTCTTGAAACTCAGAAGTGTTTTTAATATTGAATTTAATTGGGTATAAAATGATTAAAGGATTTTATGAACTTGGTTAAAACAAAATTATATATACTTTCGAATTACTGTAACGTTATCTATTTATCTTCCCATGGAGTCAACACTGAATTGACAAATTCCTTTCTAAGCATACAATATATTTTCATAGTTGCGTTTTGCTGCATTCTGCTTTTCTTTTCGGTTTGCTACGCTGTTCTGCCCATGGCTTCGACAAAGACATTCTTGATAAAAGCTAAAAATTGGATTAATTGCTTAGAAGTATAAAGAAAATAAAGAATTCCAACGGTATCAGCTTCAGACTTCGGTTTTCACACACACGCTCACAGTTATTTACTAAAATAAATATTTTAAAGCTGCTCAGCAAAATGTCCCAGGAGAAAAAATGTAAGTTGGAGTTGATGGAGTTTACTGGCTCTAAACGCACTTCTGATTATACAGCGCCAACGACAAAGTATATGCAGGCCTATGGTTCATAAAATGGTCACGTTTTGTAAGGTTAATCAAAAACTCTGTTTCAAAACTCTATTCGAGACCTTAAAAAACATACATAAATGAAACTGTCACATAGATTAAAAGCATTGTAAAAATGACAAAATACTTTAATAAGGTAAAAGAAACCAATCGTTTTTAAAAAAGTAAAAAAAAATTGAGGATGAGGCACTATGTGAAGGATGTCTTTTAATACAAAATGAGGGGAATGAAAACGCCGAACTCGTTAAGAATCAAAACGTGGACACTCTTATCAGAATTCGCCGAACTGTCAGAAAAATGTAAGAAACTGATATATTAAATCTGAATCTATTAGTTATTAACTGTAATCGGCAAACAATCCATTGACTTTTCATGAATTTTAGGTATAATCATGATTCTCATTTTTACTTGAAGTCACTTGACTTTCACGTCACATCCTTTGACCCTTTATATGCTAATATTGACCTAGTATGCACTGATGTGACTTTTCTGATCTATCTACCACAGATGTATATAGAAGTAGTATTTAGGAGACTGACCTTCATCTGCCGGTTACACGTGTGTTTGTTGTTCATTCTCCCCATTACACACGGGACTTGGCAATTGTCCAGGATTGTCTACTTTTTTTTGTTGTTGTTACCTGTAACCCACCACGCGTGACTCCCCAATCGCGAACAATTTGGCTAACAGTGATTTTGTGTGTAGAAACAAAATCCAAGCCCCCATCCGTTTTCACTAGAATAGCATGTGAAGGGCAAACAACTCACTAGAGAAACAGATTGGTGTTTAGCGTGTTATTTGTGTACCAACAAATTGTGTGTGTATGTGTGTTTGCTTCAAAGCTTGCACAATGCTTCCGCATTCTGCCCGTTTGTTTTATATTGATTTGGGGAAATAAAAGTAAGATAAAACATGACGATTATTTATAATGATTCTGTGTTTCATTTATATAAAACACTAGCTGGTAACCGGCGCGTTGCTGTCGCAGAAGAAATAATTTTGGAACTATCGTTTCAAATTTATAATAACTGTCTTGTTTAATTAGGAATAATAGACATAATAATATTTATTTTGGTATCGGAAATGAATGCATTTATTAAAATTAGTGATAAATAAAGGGGAAGCGTAAATAATATTAATTCGATTTTTTTAAACTTTAATAGTCAAGACTTTAGGGTTTGCAATATTTTTTGTTTTTCCATTATCATCAGATACAAATAAGTGCAAGCATTCAAAATTTCATCGCAATGGAATGAACGGCAAGGCAACGCATAAGAGACAAACAGACAAACATTCATTTTTATTTATATGGATTACAGACATACAGACAAATATTCATTTTTATTTATATAGATTACAGACATACTGACAAACATTCATTTTTAATTATATAGATTACAGACAAACATTCATTTTTATTTATATAGATTACAGACAAACATTCATTTTTATTTATATAGATTACAGACAAACATTCATTTTTATTTATATAGATTATAGACAAACATCCATTTTTATTTATATAGATTATAGACAAACATCCATTTTTATTTATATAGATTACAGGCATACAGACAAACACTCATTTTTATTCATATAGATTGCAGACATACAGACAAACATTCATTTTTATTTATATAGATTACAAACATTCATTTCTATTTATATAGATTACAGACAAACATTTATTTTTATTTATATAGATTACAAACATTCATTTTTATTTATATAGATTACAGACAAACATTTATTTTTATTTATATAGACTTTCCAATGAGCTTTTTGCATGTTTCTTTCAAGTTTTTACAACATGTTGAGTTATTCCATTTTTATCATTTCCAGAACCAAGGACCATGCCCACTGGTGACAGTCGAAAACGCCGAACCCCTGGAACCCCCCTGCAACAGCCCCTCCGTCGAAGAGGAATGCGCCACACCGCCTGCCAGGGTCCGCATGCGGTCCCTCTCAGGCGGTGCCTACCGCCTGTCCACCACGCTGCCAGCCACCGGCAGAATGAGGAGACAGTCTGGTGACGACGTGTTGACCAGGGTCAGCCCCTCGAGACGCGCGGCCCTCTTCGAACACTTCCGTCCCAGGTCGAAGTCGGACAGCAAGGGCAAGAGACCGACTTTCCTCAGCAACTTGAAGAACACCTTTTTCAGTGGTGGCGCCCAGAGGAAGACCTCTCTGGAAGCCGATCCGCCTTACCTCGAGCCTCTGCAACCTGGTGGCGACTACAGACAGAGGTCCCGTTCCGGTTCGGAAACAAAAGGAGGGACCATGTCCAAAATGATTGACCTCTTCAGAAGTCGCTCCAATTCCTTGTCCACAGAATCAGGGAGCAAGGTCTGTAAAAAAAATTTCATACTTGGAAAAAAAATAGTTTTAAAAAATCATCAGCATATTGTAAAATGTCATCGGCATATTGTAAAAAGTCATCAGCATATTGTAAAAAGTCATCGGCATATTGTAAAATGTCATCGGCATATTGTAAAAAGCCATCGGCATATTGTAAAAAGTGGGAAATTCCCTTTATTTTATTTTTATATTATTTAGTTTTTTAATTAAGGTTTAAATATATTTAGATAAAGTAAATTTTGAATTGTGTTTGTCGACTTTTTTTAAGTGTTCGGTCTAACCTTTGTCTTTCAGGTATCCGACGACGTTCAAAGGGAAATTATGGAAAAATTGGTTAAAAAAATTAATTAAAACTACGGTTTTTAGATGTATTGTCAGTTGTAATACAAAATACTGTAAATGCAACATATTATTTGAAAATATATATTTTAAGAAATAGGAAAATTTGTAGTAAATTTTAATGAAATTTAACCAAAACGGCTAACACTGTACACAAAATTATAATGCAGCAATCCTATTTTTCTTTGTACACAAGCTCCCTTGTGGTAACAGAAATAGTGGAAGTCGAATACGTGTTATTGATAACAGAATGTACTTTGAGATAGACAGATGAGATTTAGTATGTTGTCTTTATACCAAATTTTAGTAAATTTTGTACGAGATTCAGTCATAAGAAATGTGCTTGTCTGGTTTCCCAAATACATTTCAAGATGATTATAGCAAAATGTAAAAGAATAAAATTTGGTAGATATCTTTAGCATTTATAGGGTGATTACAATTAAACTTCCCTATTAAACAGCATCTTACAACACAAACGGAGGAGTGGATTGCAACGAAATTTGGTATATAGATTATGCACGAGACACGCTCAGGGAATTTCGGGAAAAAAATTGGTTCCAAAATGTCCAACAAAGAGCGCCTTTTCCAGAAAAATATTAAATTCAACACAATAAATTATGAAAACGAAATACAGAAACTATATTAACATTTATTGACTAGTTTCTGATCAACTTGTCTTCAAAACATATTAAGTAAAAGTAAGGAAAAAAATAACAGTGAGATAAAAAAAATAACTGTATTTGAGAAAAACAGTTCAGTTTGGAGAAACAAGAACAGAATAGGACGCAATTCCGCTAGAGGAGCATATGCTAATCGTGTTCAGGATGATGTAGGGAAAGGTACTCTGTGTGATCACCCTCATTCACCTGCAAAATTTCAAGTCAATGGACAATGTATTCAACAGCAGATCATAACTGATCAGTTGTGAGGCTTCGCAAATGCAGTTCTTTAAGTCATTCGACGCTGCACTGTCAAAACAAGATACAGGAAATGTCAACGTTAAACATGACAACGGCTGCAAACATTTCTTACCTTAACCCGTTTTGCATAAAGTTTTCTCATCTTCGAAAGCATGCAAATCTCGACAATTTTTTAAAAATAGAATTGGCAATTTTTTTGGGTTTACATTTTATTATTCGTAATACATGTTCCTGATGATAAATATTTTTCTAGTCAATTTGGTCCGGTTTTTTTTGTGTGTTAAATTTAATGTTTTTCCGGAAAAGGCCCCTCTGATGAACATCTTGGAACTAAGAAAATTTCCGAAATTCCTTGAGCGCATCTCGTATATAACCTATATACCATACTTCGCTGAAGTCTGTTCTTCCGTTAGCGTTATAGAATGCTATTCATAGATAAAGTTTAATTATAACAATACGAAGTTTAGTTTAATTATATGAAGCTAAAATATATAGTTTTATATCAAATTATGAACTGAATTCGTAAAGGAATTGGTGGTATGTTGGTCCATACATTCAAATGCATTTAAACGCGTTAATGCAAAGATAAAACAGTTAAGATGATTGAAATTAAGTGCACATGTTATATCTAAAGATCAGAGCTTTTTCAAATTTCGAACGAAATTACTTAAAGGATGACTATCTATCCATCAGAACTTTCGCTCTGTTCCAAATTTTGGTTTATATCGGTCCAAAATATGAACAAGATAATAAAACAGTTTACTATATTACGAATTCCCACTTCAAATATGAGGAAGAGTAAGCTCTCTGTGGGTTTATTTATACAGGGTGATCAGCGAATAAGCCCTGACTTCAAAATAAAATATCTCTACAAAAAAAAGATCGATAGAATTATGCTGTACGTTTATTAGTCACATTGTAAAAATAGTATACAAAGAGAATTTAGTTACAAAAATCGTTAACCGATGGCGCTCTGTGCGCTGAAAACTCTTTCTGAAAGGAGTCTTAAAAAAACAACAATAAAGATGCGGTCTTTGCAATCAAAATACATTTTTTTCCAAATGTTCACCGTTCGAAACAATGAGGTGGCGTAATCGAACTATAAAATTTGATATCGCGTCTTGCAATGTCTCAACGGAAATGGAATCACATGCAACACCAATCAACGATTCAAGCTCAACTAGAGTGGCGGGATTGTTTCTATAGACAGTGTCTTTCAATGCTCCCCATAGAAAGAAGTCACAGGGAGTCAGATCGGGAGTCATTTTTCATTTTTGAAGTCACATTGAAAGCGTCTATGGGCATTAGGATTAGAACGCCATCTGTTAACGATTTTCGGAACTAAATTTTCTTTTTGTACAGCATTTTTATAGTTTTGTTAATAAACGTACAGTTTACTGCATAACTCTATCGATCTTTGTTGTAGAGATATTTAATTTTGAAATCAGAGCTTATTTGCTGATCACCCTGTAGTAGAGTCGGCTACCTCCTATCGTTGATGGGACCTACTTCCCACGGGAAAGGTTATACTGAGGCTGGTGGTAGAATGTAAGACTCAACCGTAGTTTTCACTAGTATTGCTGTCGCGGTAATCAGGTCAATCAGATTTTTCTGTGTTCTTTTGGGCAGGTTGAAGTAGCGGATAAGGTTCTTTTATGTTCGATTAATTACCGAATCTAATTAATTAATGTGATTTTTTTTAAAAATGTTTTTGTAATTATTAACCAAAATCCTTCTAAATGCAAATATTTGCCTGTTGTACGAGTCAATCGGAAAATTACACTTAAAAAACCATTCTTTGTATCATCTAATCACACACGAACATTATCGTGTGAACAATGTTACGATCATTTTTCGCATAAATATACTTACACTCGATTTAAAAGAAATCCTAGAAGTAATTTTAATCCTGTTTAATTGATTAAAAAGATTTTAGCAGCATTGTATTATTATCATATTTGCTTCATTTGATTTATGTCTAGCTGAACTCATTAATAGAGTTTACAGCTAGACCCCAGCTTGTAGAATCGCTTATCTATATTGTTTTTGATCTTAATTTGGAACACAGGTCATGTTTTATCTACAAGATTCAATTAAAATTACTAGATAGTGCTGATTTTTCGATTTTTCCCGAACTAAAAAATTAATGAGGAAATACTGCCTTTCTGGAAAGAAAAACAATGATCCATTATCTAGCAGTAATTTTTAGCAGTTTTGTTCGAATTTTCGAGATATATGTCTTCTTAACATTCTTTGCATGAATTATAATTCTGAGTGGCATCAGTTCACTTTGGTTGTCGTCTGAATCAGTGAGATGTCTAAAGATTGGAATATTCGAGATCATATCTTCATTTCTGCAAATATTTTTAGAATGATGCGTAAAAGAATCCCAAATATATATTTTTATTTTGAAAAAGCATTTATTCATATGAGATTATGATTGCATTTATGTATATTTTGTTTCGGTTAGAATATGTTTATATAAACCTGATAGGAGCAATAATCTAAATCTTAGTTGAAAATATTTCGAGGATTGAATTCTTAAACAATGAAAATATTGTTAAAATATCTAAAATAAAATTCAAATGGTCAAAATCCGTCACTGTTCTAAATGTTGGTGATTGCGAAATGTGAGACATATGAGATTATATTTTTCTGTCAGTTTGAAATCAAGTGATTTAAAAAAACATGTTCCCAAATGATAATTTGAAATTAGCGATAGTAGATTTCCATTTTTTAAAAGTTTATTTTTATATCATTAATTTAAATACAAATAGGAACAATTTTCTATTTTCTTCCTCTCATTCTCTCTTTTATTTACTTAGCGCGAGTTTATTTTAGTTACTTATTTCGAATTTTATCGTCTGCGGTTTTTCAGTTGATGCCATTATCACGCAGAAAAGTAAACGTATAAAAAAACCCGTTATTATTTTATTTTCTTGTTTTTCATAGCTCTATTTCATGTTGCTGTGGTTGTGATTTCACTGTCTTTTATCTTTACTCAGACATATATGTTATACTAATATTTTATAGCTTCACTAATAAATCTTTTGTGTTTATTGTGATTTGAATTTGCTGTAAAATGTTTTTATTGTTATAACTAACGGGAGTGGTCACCCCCAAACGTTCTCGCTTATTCTCTAATAAAGATTCTATCCCAGAGAATGACTTGCATATACCTTGTTATTGATTGGCTTACAAAAGATTAACCTTTGACTTGAATTTGACGTTTTTCCTGTCTCTATTGTGTGAATCGTGTGAATTATTTGGTGAGTAATCCCTAGCATACATTTAATTGCATCCGAAAATTAAATTTGTGTTTTTTCAAGCGATTGAAATAAAAATTTGACACAAGACTACATATGTATTTACAAAATGCCATATCAAATGTGATATGTTTAAGTCATCACATTTCCAAATTATCGCTTTTGCATGTTTCTGAAAGTACAGAAAGACAAATGGTCAATCAGTCATTAGCCACTCACCAAAGACCGTCGTATTGGCTAATGGCAATTGGGCTGGTTAAATATGTCGTGACTGCAAACTCCGCCAAGTTCCCATAACAAATTATATCTCTGGGATGAGTCGGTCTCTGATTTGGATCTAAATTCTGACTTGCAGATGGATGAATGAGAGTATGAATCAGTTCGGCCGCCCCCTAAAAAGGGTTGTGTCGTGTGTGATGGAGCAAAAGTCGTACTTTCACTTTAACGGTGCTCATTAACAACGAAAGGCACACACTTCTGCCTTCATTCGAAAGAGCTCTGTTCATTCGGGCTTGGCATGACCAAGTGGCATCAGACCCACCACCATATTTTTCACTATGGGAAGGGAACTCTTAATAACTTGTCATCAATCTCGGTGATTTTACTTCATGCGAACGCGGAAGTAAATTCAAACGCTTCTTTTGAGTGAGTCATATTCTAACCTGATAATTTTTATCAACGTTCTATGACACAATTATAGAAAAAGTAGATATGGTATATGTTATCATAATTTTCAGATGTGCACTTTCTGAACAGTGTTTGGGAACTCCATGTATCACATGCCTTTGTTTATGGTATTTTCTACTGATAATAATAAGATATTACTTGATAATAAATTTAGCTCTTAAGATTGGAAAATATCAGCACCCCCCCCCAAAAAAAAAGATTTGGGCACGTGTGAAAGAACGTGTTTTTTGCACTATAGTGTGTTGTATGTGCAAGAGATTATCAAATTTAGGAATATTTGTTGAAATTAACAATAGACTTATCATACACGTAAGGGTATTCATTTTCTACGAATTTTAAGTATATGGAATCGGTATTAAAAATATTTTCTAACGATTTTCTGAATATAAAATGTGTTTAAAATATAAGCATGTTTTCGTATTATTCATTTAATAGGAGTGATTTCTATTTTTATGCATGTCTGTGAGCATGGTAATTCAATAGCATTTTGAGCTAGACGGATGACATTTAATACGTCATCTTTACTCCAAATTTGTAGATTTTTGTCGAATTTCGAATGAAATCCAATTCATTGTGAATTTCTTAATGTAATATAATTTCTTAATTATAATGTAAGATAATTTCTTAATTTTTGATAATGTAAGATAATTTCAATTCAAAGGAAACGTCAATAAAATTTGGTACTGTGATTTACCTTCTAAAGCTTCAAATTTTGAGTAAAATCCTTCAATTTTCAAATCAAATCCGTTTATTCACGTGCGTGTAAACGCGATGAGCAAAAAATACAGCGACTTTAATGTTTCAAATTTTATCTAGTATTTTGTTATTTCAATTATATATTTATGCTTTATTTATTCATTCTATCAATAAGAGTTATTCAATTTTCTTCACTATACTATGAAGCGAGAAACACATGTGTGCGGGGCTCTGAAAATAAAAATGTGAAAATTCTTGGCATTTAAAACCTTGCTCTAGGTATCTAGTTTTAATCCGATGATATATATAGTTATAATATTTTATTATAATGATGATAGTTAAAATATTTTTATTAGGGAGCATATGAGAAAGTTCTGGAGAGGCCAATCTCGCTGATTTTAGTTATGAGTGTGGACCGCGGTAGCCTGGTTAGTAGAACGTCAGTCTCGTAACCGAAAGGTCGCGGGTTCTGTCTTCGTTTCGGCTAAAGACCGCAGTGCTAAAGGCAGTTGGGGCACGTTAAATAGGTCGTGATTGCAATGTCCTCCAAGTTCTCATAGCAGATGATACCTCTGGGGGTGCGGAATCAGGGATGAGTCGGTCTCTCATTTAGATCTAAATTCTGACTTGCGGATGGATGAATGAGTTTGACCGCCCCCTAAAAAGGGTTTTGTCGTGTGTGCTCGAGCAAAGTCGTACTTTCACCTGCTCGTTAACAACGAAAGGCGCACACTTCTTCCTTAATTTGAAAGAGATGCTTTTCATTCGGCTTGTTAATATCGAGTGGCATTACACAGAACAGAACAGTTATGAGTGCAAATAAAATTTACAACTAACATTTCTTATGTTTGTGCGAATATGCATGTACGTGCACATTGGTATTTATGTTGTTGCTTAACGTTGGAACTGAACACCAATTCAAACCAAGGCAAGAGAGTAGCTTCTGAGGTAAAAGCAGCCGAGCACCAGAACTCAGATATCTGACTTCTAGACTCAAATATATCACTTCTACAACACCTTTTTACAGGGAGGCTCTTTTACACACCTCACATTTAGAACACTGGATAAAGAGCAACTATGCTCGAACCAGGACGCGAACCCGGAACCACCACCACGAGGAAGGCATGTTAGGGCACCAGCTTAATATTTATCAAAGCAAATCATAATAAATGAATGATGAGGTATAGAATAATAAAAGTCGTAGAAACTATCATTTACGTAATTGTGATAAAATTATAAAGAAATTGTCATTTTGGTTTGCAAAATTATGAAATGGATGACAAAAAGATGAGGAGTGTTTGATTCAATTATAGTATGCCACGGATTTTGCCTTATATTGGTTATGTCAACGTTCATCTTTTTTATTTTAAAAGTATACACTCAGAATTATTAGGATTTTAAAAGCCAGAGGATGATATCATTACAATTTGCAAAAATTGACAGAATTTTATATAGAGCGATCTGTAATAATGTACGATGAAATGTGGTGGTGGTAGGTCTAATGCCACTTGGTCATACCAATCCCGAATGAGCGGGGCTCTTTCGAATGAAGACGGAAGTGTGCGCCTTTTGTTGTTAACGAGCACCGTTTAGGTGAAAGGACGACTTTTGCTCGAACACACACGACACAGCCCTTTTTAGATGGAGATCGAACTCATTCATACACTCATTTATCTGCAAGTCAGAATTCAGATCCAAATCAGAGACTGGCTCATCCCTGATTCAGTATCCCCAGAGGTATCATTTGTTATGGGAACTTAAAGGACTTAGCAGTCACGACCTATTTAACGTGCCCAAATTGCCATGAGCCAACACGACGGCCGAGACGAGGACAGAACTCGGCACCTTTTGCTTACGAGACTATGATTTCATTTTATTCATTATGATTTGATTTAATTATAATTCTTTTGGTTATTGGTACTTATGCTGAAGAAAGCAAATTTAAAATCTAAGTTCATCAGTAAACTATTCAGAAAAAAAAAAAAGCATTTTGTAAAAGATTTACTTGGGAAAAAAAACCTACAAATTTAAAACCCTATCATTGAAAGCAATCTTCAAAGATCATTGCACTTTGAGTTATCTGAAATGAGATAATTTATTTTCTAAGTAGGTGTAATCTTTGCCAATTGCCAGCAGTCGGAAGTGTTCACGAACAAATGTTTAAAAAAATATAAATTTTCTGCATATTTTAGTATCGAAATAATTTTTGACTCTGCAATGTTTGCAAGTGATTCATTTCCTTAGATAATTATATCTACGATATCATTCTATTATTCATTTTGAGTTTATAAATGTTAGGCTTAGTGGTGTTTTTTAGTATGCTGAAATTCATTTTATTGCAGACATTTTTGGTAATTAAAACATGTTTTTTTATAAGTGTATCATTTTTTAAAAATTCTGTATAAACATTACATTGATTTTTCAACCGTTTTTAACAATTTTTTTCTTTTTATTTTCAGAAACCCTTATCTTCTTTAGTGCCTGCAAGTAAGTATTATTTTTCACTAAAGTTAATTTTTTTATTTATATAAACTGTTTCTTTAAAATGTTCATAATTATTACAAACTTCAGTTGTTGTGTTATGATCCCTGAATCGACGTAATTTGCGAATATGAGCATTGCGCATTTGGGATTTATTTTAATTTATCTGTTTTATTTTAATTTATGTTGGGCATTGTAAGATGATGAATGGATTCAAAAGTCACGTTTTTAACAAACATTTTATCTGTGGTGTTCAACTTATAGCTATCTATTTTGGCAGTAGTTAAATATATCCTAATCTATGTTTGAATGAATTTGCCTTTATTCCAAAATTTATTTGAAGTAGTTTGGTTCTTTTATAAAATTATATCAGTTGGTTGTTATTTTAAGCATTTTATAATAAACTGGTTATTATCTTTTCCATAGATATTTTTTTAGTTGAAGTTTGATAAAACTTTAAACACAGAATTGTTAACTTGAAATTTTTTATTAAAAATTGAAAAAAATTGTATTCTATTTATAATGAAAATAGAGCAATACATTTTTTGTAAAAGTTTTTAGCGGATATTTTATCATATATTTAAAATATTTTACTGTAAAATAAAGTAACGAATATTATTTACAAATTTCAATAGTTGATTTGAAATTACCAGAAACTTGTAACCTAGGCATCATGCAATGTTTTAAGTAATTTTTAAAAATGAAAATTCTGCTTGCTATTCTGTTGACAGAGCCCTTTAATGCAAAATAAATATTATTTACAAATTTAAACGATTGATTTGAGATTATTACAAGTTTGTAGCATAGGCATCGCACAATATTTTAAGTAATTAAAAAAATAGCAAAAATTTAGCTTGTTTTTCTGTTATCAGAAAAAAATGAACCATTTAAAACAATTAAAAATATTTTAAATTTTGATTTGAGTTTCTGATTTTAAGCATTACCCTGTATATTTTTTATTATTTAGTAATAATTTAAAAAATTATTTCCACTTTAAGTTACTAAGTTTGTATTTTTAACTATGACATTTTTAAAAAACCTTATTAAATAATGAATCATAATAATTAGCAGTTACGACAGGATTTCAAACATTGTATTTAATTTATGATGAATAATAATTTAAAAATGACGCGCATTTGCGAGAAATCTTTATGTGTTGAAATATTTCCATGACTAAACTTTAGTTATATAAGCTATTAAACAACGAATTATTTAAATAATAATGAATCATGTATATATACTGCTCGACAACGGATTGTAAAACCCTCCGCGCTTTTGCGCATGCGTTAGAATGGGATTAATTTGTCAAAATAGGGGTGAAAGGAAAGGTGAAAGGGTGAGATGTTTACATTTCGCAATGAAAACTCGCTGTTTTATGAAGCGTAAACATTACAGATAATTAGTAATACAGATGGAAAAAAGTATTAATTCCTAGTAAAAAATTTCACAATAATTTTTATTTTATGTAAGAGAACAAGCAATGAGTTAGGAAGAATGAGTAAAAAATTTCTGTTTTTAAAATTTGTTAATAATTTTTTTCAAAATTATGATGATATTGTTTATATTAAATTTTTAACTTTTTAATTAATTGTTTAATTTTTTTTATTGTTTGTATTAAATTTTATTTATTTTTGTACACGTGCTAAAAAAACATGGTTAAAATATTTCTTGTAAAATTCATTAAAAATAGAAGCTTAAGTTATAGATTAAAAACCTTGATACCACTAGAAAGCTTATTTTTTAATCTTTAAATTGATGTAAAAATCATGTTTGTGCGATAATATTTTCGTAAGTTATAGCGCAAAAACATCGAAATTTTGCTTAAATTTTAATTAATTCAAATTCTAATTAAAAATTCGGAAAAAGGGCTCCGAGGTGCACATTCCCGACCTCCAAGGTATACATGTACCAAATTTGGTAGCTGTAGGCCCAACGGTCTGGCCTGTAGAGCGCCTACACACACACACACACACACACACACACATTGAGCTTTATTATAAGTATAGATATAGATATGTCATTAAATGTTTCCGACAATATTTTAAGATCAACGTTGATGTGAAAAAAAATTGAAATGAAAGGTATCTAAGGGTAGAAATTCAAGTCAAAGGTGAATACCAGAAATGTGCTCAACGTTGCGCGTCTCACCCGTTCATGAGATGGAATCGTCGAAATGTGGTCGCCACAGAATCCGTTAACGAACAGCAAAGCCAGTAATGAATTTCAGTTATTAGAAAATAATGACGTGCGAAAAATTTTAATATTCTGAAATAATCTCATCATATTTTTAAAAAAATTTCTTTTTATTATTTTCTTGGTCGTATTTCTCCGCTTTTATTATTCATCCTTATAATCATGGTTAAAGACCCAAAAGTACAATTTGTATCAAAATAATGTATCATAATTTCCAAAAAAGAGTCAATTAAGCATTAAAGAAACATATCCATACATGTTAGCTGTTTATGTTCCACCGAGAGCGCTGCATTCATTAACCTTCTTTCAATGCTCGCGCTAATTTAATTCTCACAACTTTTAGCGGCGGGGACTTTCACTTCCCATTCTTCCGAATTAATTCTTTTAAGTAAATTGAATGAGTGTTATGAGCTGTAACTTCCCGTGATTTATAAATTATGTAGAGTTCTGTTGCTACTATTAAAAGAGAGCTCCGATAGGAATTCTTTTGCATTAGCGTGGATTATTTTTTAGTATTCGCTAATAAAATAAGTGAACTTATGAATTTATGGTTGGAATCATAAAAATATATTATTTTTACGTGTTTAGGAGCGGATATAATAAGTATTAATATGGCCCGAAAATTCTTGAGGTTCTGAGGGGTTGGTAACGATTTTTGAGGTTTAGTTTTGGGACAGATTTAGTTTTATTGAGAATCTCATCTACAAATAAAAAAAATATTTATGCATTATTTTAAGGATTTTTATATATGTGAGTTTCTTTTCTCTAAGGATAAAAATATATTATTTATTTGAGTATTCCATTTTTGTTGAAGGTTTTTTTACTTAATAATTAAATTATGTGACTAAGTTCACGTCTACTTTTTTGAATATAAAATTTAAATTAATACTTTTAAGAAAAATATTAATAAAATTTAATACCTTTTTGCAAATAAAAAAACTTATATTTTTTAATTTCTGCATAAAAATGTGTTAAACGAAAATCACTTTTGAAGAAAAAAATATATCTGAAAACTTTAAAGTATAAATTATGCTAATAAGGAAATAAATGGTAACGATTTTTAGGGTTTAGTTTTGAGATACATTTAGTTTTATTGAGAATGGCATCTACTAATAAAAAAATATTTATACATTATTTTAAGGATTTTTATATATGCGAGTTTCTTTCCTGTAAGGATAGAAATATATTATTTACTAGCCGCCTTTGGCGACCAGCTGGTTCGCCATGAGTAATGGGTTCTAAAATTTTCGATTAAATTATATATTCATTAGCCTTGAAGTAACTCCGGGCATTGATGGGCCAGAAATTAATATTTTCTTTAAGATGATGGATTGAAAGTTCTAAAAGAACACGTTTTCCTAATAATATTCTTTAATTTTATAAATCAGTCAGTTTTAACTATCGGTTATGCTTCCAAAATATTAAAAATATTTTTTTCGGTGATGCCAAGATATTAAATATGTTTTTAAAAAAAGAATCGGGATTTCAGTGCATATCCTGTCTAAATTCAATCAGGTTTACCGTAAATAAAGATGATTTATGGAATAAATGATTTAGATACTGCAAACGATTAAAGAAACCTTTGCTTTGCATTTATGTTTTTAGAAAATATCACATTTTATATTTATTTTATTTTATCCAGTCACGTGTTAAAAGCTGCATTTCTTTAGATTTATTTTGCGATGATAGTTTTTTTTTATTCGAACCTCCGGCATTCTTTTATTTTATCCAGTCACGTGATAAAAACATAGTTAAAATATTTCTTTAAAAATTCGTTAAAAATAGAAGCTTACGTTTTAAATTAAAAAAACTGATACCATTAGAAAGCTAATTTTTTAAATCTTTTAATTGATGTGAAAATCATGCTTGTGCAATAATATTTTCGGAAGTTATAGCGGAAAAACATCGAAACTTCGTTTAAATTTTAATTAATTCAAATTGTAATTAAAAATTCGAAAAAAGGGCTCCGAGGTGCACATTCCCGACCTCCAAGGTATACATGTACCAAATTTGGTAGCTTTAGGTGAAACGGTCTGGCCTGTAGAGCGCCAACACACACACACACGCACACACACACACACACACACTGAGCTTTATTATAAGTATAGATATAGATTTGCTTATTCCATTTTTGTTGAAAGTTCTTTACTTTATAATTAATGTATGCGACTAAGTTCGTGACTATTTTTATAAAAGAATGTACTTAAGTAAATAAAATACTTATATTTTTTTAGTTTTTGCATGAAATTTGTTGCACGAAAAACACTTTTGAAGAAAAAATATATAATTTAAGATCTGAAAACTGTAAAGTATAGGTTATACTAATAAGAAAATGAATGTAACTTTGCAAAAAATGAATGTCCCAACAACAAAAAAATCCAAACAACAAAATTGGTATAACAAATAAAACATAATTTTGCACATGCATGGTTAAAACGAAGAAACTTTTCAAATTTAGTACAATATATTTCATTGGGAGTCATAATTTGTACAGGGGAGATATGATGACAAATAGATGTACGTTTACATCGGGATATTAGAGTAATATTAGTGACAGAAATTTTTGCTTTCAATGATTGTATTATAAGATTTTGTTGTAGGGATTTTGCAGTAGGAGTTTCTTTATTATTGCCTCGATTCTGGCAAGGGAATCTTAGGAATTCGGAATCTATCTTTGAAAAATAGAGATTTTTATTCCTTTGTTCCTGATGTGGGAACCACGAAGTGAACTTTGTTCTTGATGTGAGAACATTTTAGAGCGAAGTTAATATGACCTAATTTAAGATAAAAATTAGGAAGTTAATTTAGATTTTAAAAAAATTAATTATCTTTAAAAGACTGATTTAACCATTAAGGACTTTTATCCCTTCTCTAAGAGCGTGAGAACCTGCTCAATTCAACGGTTATATAGAGTATGTACAGAATTAATTAAATAAAAAAGTGGGAATTGAATTAGGAAATAATAGAACAATTTAGAATTAAATTTATATGGGTTAAATTAACATACAAATTAGGAAATTAATTAAAATTATATTAATGTAATTCATCTACTTTATAGTGTTGAAAAGTGTTGCATAACTTATCCATTATTCATAATGTATCCATATTCCTACCGGGAGGGGGGTGGCACCTCAGATTTGAGGATAACAAGCTTCCTTTATGTCAGCTGGTACTCATCTTCTTGTGGGTATAGTAATGGTGTGGGGTTTAGTTACCTTTGACCGATGATAAAGCGCGCCTCCTCCAGAAGTGATTCTACTATAGTCGATAATGGTATTCAGGACTCAACCGTATATACGATTTATTGTGATTGAGATATCCGGGTCATACAGTTTAACCTAATCATACAGTTTTTACAGGTTAACAGTATGTCTTCAGGGAAATTGGAGTGGCTCAATTGTGTTTATCCATAGTGCAACAAGTTCACAAGAATTTCGGTAAAATCCTTTAAATCACGGTACCTCATTAGGATGTTTTAAATGTATTATTCAGGATGAAAAAAGTTAACTGAAAGCTCTGCTAAAAAGTTATTGAAGACTTTGAATGAATTAAATGGTTTATAGCATTAATGAATTAAGGGTTCATTAGCAGAGAATTAATGGTTTATGAATCAATGCTGAATGAATTAAAGGGTTTAATAACATTGTATCTTCGATTCTGAGGTGCTTTCATTACTGCATTGAAATTTCGTATTCGTGAACTGGATTCAGATTCCGCTATGGGATACCGTGATATTGATGAATGTTATTTTTTTTTCATTCTGTTTGATAAACAATCTGTTTTTCTCTGTGAAAAACTCACAGAAAAATCCCTTACTTTGAACCTTTGCCTGAGGGTGGCCCTTGAAGAAGTCTTCAGACTGGATTCTTTTTCTATTGGTTGTGGTTTTGATTCGCATGTGTTTCTCTTTGCTTGGCTTATTTTGTTTATATATATTAAGGTGGCGTAAATGTGTATCTGCTAAAGATATTTAAGAAATGAAGTTTTAAAGATTGACATCTAAGCCGTTGCAACAAATCGAAACTAATAACCTTATTCCTTGAAATGTAGTCAGATAATAATTTCGAACTATATATTTCATTATAACTGTTATCTTTTAAATATGTCTGGACATATTGGTTGCGTAAATTTAAACATATTGGTATTTTATTGCTGTCAGATGAATCATTTATATGAAAAGAATGGCATATTTATTTTATCAGTATAGTCATGAAAATTTTTTTCTTGTGTGAATCCGTGAATGCAGCTCATTTTTTCTTTAGAATTTAATTCTTTTATTTTTAAAATTCTTTTCTTTTGGAAAAAAAAATCCAATATATTATTAATTAGATCCGTTATAAATCCAGTATATTATTAATAAAATATTTTATTAACAAAATACATTAAGCTCGTTTTTAACATTCATTTTATTACTTTTAATTATGTATTTTATAATTAAAAGTAATGCCGGCATCCTGGCTTAGAGGTAGCGTTTCTTCACCGTGATCTGGGCCTCCAGGGTTCGAGTCCTGGTTCGGGCCTGGTTGTTCTGTGTTCTGTGAGGTATATGAATGAGCCCCACTGTAAAAAGGCATTGTGCAAGCGAATTTGTGTGTCACCTTCATTTGAGCTAAATATCAGACTTCTGCCCTCTGGGTGCTCAGGGGTCTTTACCCTCAGAAACTACTGCACCCCTCTTCCGTGAAAGCACGAACACGACATCGTTCATCAATTACAAATAATATGTGTTATATCTATACTTATAATAAAACTCAATGTGTGTGTGTGTTGGCGCTCTAAAGGCCAGACCGTTGGACCTACAGCTACCAAATTTGGTACATGTATACCTTGGAGAGCGGGAATGTGCACCTCGGGGCCCTTTTTTCGAATTTTTAATTCGAATTTGAATTAATTAAAATGTAAGCGAAATTTCGACGTTTTTCTGCTATAACTTCCGAAAATATTATCGCACAAACAGGATTTTTACATCAATTTAAATATTAAAAAATTAGCTTCCTAATGGTATCAGTGTTTTAATGTATAACTTAAGCTGCTATTTTTAACGAATTTTTAAAGAAATATTTTAATTATGTTTTTTTATCACGTGACTGGATAAAATAAAAGAAAACAATGCCGAAAGTTCAAATAAAAAAAACCTATCATCACAAATAAATCTAAAGAAATGCAACTTTTAGCACGTGACTGGATAAAATAAAAGAAATATAAAATGTGATACTTTTTTAAAAAATAAATGCAAAGCAAAGGTTTCTATAATCGCTTTCAATCATAGAGCTGGGATACTGATAGAGGGAGTGCAACCCTACTTTCGTGTAGGACAAGATAAAATCACGTGACTGTGGGACAGAATTTGTGTTAGCTGTAACCACATTCTCCGTTCTCCGTTATCTTTCAATGGCAGATTTTTTCCCGCTTTTAACTGTTGGAATTTAAAACTTATTTATGCCATGGTTACCTATTGCTGTGCAATTGGATGCAAAGAAAAAGCTTCTAAGGATAGTCCTTTATCATTTCATAGGTATTTACAGTCAACATATTCTGTTTATATCCATTTTAAGTCAATTTAAAATTTCCTAACATCGATCACTCAGTGATTTTGGTGTTATAACTCAATAATATTTCTTAGTTTGGCTTAGTTATTGTATTGAATTTATTTAACATGTTACTAAGCTTCGTTTAAACTGATGTAACTGCGTTATATTTTGTTACTTGCTTTATTTTAATCTCGAATGTGTTGCAAGCGCTTGGCTACAAGCTTGGCAGGATTTTTTTTCGCCAATACAAGTGTTTACATAAACATTATTGACCGATTAGTAATTGTGTGTTTATTTTAATGCAAATAAAGTTCTTTAAAATTTCTAATATGTTGTTTCTTTTTAACCACAATTATTGTATTATATCGTGAACAATATTAAATCCAATCTAAATTTTGCAAAACAATTTTTTATGGCATATTTACCTTATAGAATAATTTTCCTTAATAATGTTTTATTAATAAAAGCGTACAATAAAATCTCAATATTTAATTACAAATATAAATTAATAATTAAAATATTTGTAATTTTTATCATTTTTTTGTTGTTGTTTTTGTGATTTTACTAAGCACTAGTTTAACTGTTAACATTCATTTTGTAAAAAATGTTCAATATTTATAATTTATATTGCAAATATGAATAAAAACATTTTTTAAACAATTAAAAAAAAAAAAGACTTACGTCACTTTAATAATGTTTTTAAAAAGCTGTTTTTTATCTGTTTGAGAGAATGATAGAAAGCATTTGAGCATCTAATGTAAAATCTTGAAATGTTTTTAGGCAAAGAAAAGTTTTAAAATGTTTATTTAAAGAAGAAAAATAATCACTTTTAATTATTGCACAAAAACAAAGTAAAAAATCTAAATATAATTTAACTCGAATACTTGTGTAATATATATATATATATATATATATATATATAATATAAACTGTTTAGGAAATGAAATAGTATTTATTTTTATAGGATTTCCGGTCGGTTTAACCGGAAATGAAAACCGACTGGACCCATTGCCGGGAAGCAAAATGTTGCGCTGCAGTTTTTGAGTATGCCAACATTTGCGATATGGCGCCAAAAAGGTGTTCTTACTCCCAGATTTTTCTAAAGTCACATAACTCATGTTGGGTACACTTTTTGAGACAGGAAACAAGCTACTAGCTCCCTCCATTTATATATCAGCTCTATGCTTTCAATATCTAAATCATTAATTCAATAAATCTTGTTTATTTACTGTAAACCTGATTGAATTTAGACAGGATATGCATTGATATTCCGACTTAATGACATATTTCTATAATCGTTTGCAATATCCGTATCATAAATTCAATAATTTTTTTCGATTATAAAATGTGATAGTTTCTAAAAAATGAAAGCAAAGCCAAGGTTTCTATAATCGTTTGCAACATTTAAATCATTTATTGAATAATTATTTTCCCTTTTTTGCTTTTTTTAAATAAATATTTAATATTTTATCAATATCACCGAAAAAAAATTTTAGAACTTATTACTCATGGCGAACCAGCTGGTCGCCAAAGGCGACTAGTCTAAAATAAATTTAATCCTGCATACTATTTATAAACAAAAAAGGTAAATTACTAAATATTTAGATATGTATTTGAACCTGTACTACCTATAAAATACTACTCTATGTGATTATAATGAGTTTTTACTACTTAATGATTTTTGAGATTCACAATTCCTTATCATTGAATATTAGGTAGCTACTCAACAATGTTTTCTTATTCCACTCTTTTTTACAAAAACTGTGTCCCACATCCTATATACTATCCATCAAACAAATATTCATTTAAGAAACACTTTCTTTGACAGACATAATGATTCTCCTTTCCTTCATTTCTTACCGAAAACATAAATTCAGAGTAATGGATCCCATAATGATATGCCCCTACACCCCAAGGCAATAACAATGTCCCGAAATGTCACGATGTACCTTCCCCCCCTAACGATGTGGAACATCTCATCGCTGGACGTAATTCAGTTCATAAAAGTCAAGAAATAACAAGACCCCGTATCTCCCTGGTAACAATTGCGAAACGTTTCCTTGCATAATAACCTCTTTAACCCAGAACCATAAATCTGACCATTTTGAAAAGAATGCAGTAAAAGCTCCTTATTCGCGCTTCCTTCATTCGCGTTTTCTCTATTCGCGGATTAAAAAAATGTGACCCAATTCCTACATTCGCGGCAAAAAATTTCTTTATTCGAGGATCTAATAAGTACATACATGATAATAAAAGGATTCCAATAGGTATCCAACCCAATATCCTTCTTTGTAAATGCCGTCAAATGGACTAATGAAAAAAGTAAAATAGATCTTATGACAACTTTGCCTAAAGTACGTTGTTAAATGATATCGCCGAGGACTTTGACATAAACCGCTTTCGGTGCGATCGGTGTTTTCGAGAATGTAAACAGACAGAATGAAAGCAACCTTATAACACAAATGAATAAAGTATATTTGTAGAATTGACGACTAAGTAATAAGGTAGAACTAATGATTAAGAAATTCCTCACCCCATTCCGAAGATTCATTTGAATCTGACGCAAAGAAGGCAGATCTCGAAGACTATTTTATCCATTTTAATGTAACGATTAAGGACTGGAGCAAATAATACGAATACA
>JAPMOQ010045993.1:233899-249749 GCA_026543055.1 Argiope trifasciata | reverse complement strand
CTCTACGACTTTAATCTAAGAGGGAACTTGCCAATCTTTATTCAAAAATTTTTACAACTGAGACAGTTTAAAGTTAAATTAGGGCATGAATTTTCTGATACTTTTACCCAAGAAGAAGGTGTCCCACAGGGCAGCGTTCTAAGTGTCACACTTTTCATTATAAAAATTAATAGCATTTTAAACCAACTTCCACCATATGTCAAAGGATATCTTTATGTAGATGATCTGTACATTTCCTGCATGGGAAACCGTATGCGCTTTATAGAGAGACAACTGCAAACGGCTGTAAACAAAATTAAACAATGGTCAGATTTAAATGGTTTCACTTTCTCAACGGCAAAAACAGCGGGAGTGCATTTTTGTCGGAAGAGAAGTCTTCATCCAGACCCTGAAATTATGTTCTATGGTCAAAAAATTCCTTTTCTTAATGAAATTCGTTTCTTAGGAATCACTTTCGACAAAAAACTGACATTTCAATCCCACATATCTTCTTTACGAAAAAAGGGTGAGAGGGCTTTAAATATCTTGAAAGTTCTTTCTAATACATCTTGGGGAGCCGACAGAACTTCATTGTTGAGGATTTATAGAGCTACCATCCTCTCGAAAATAGATTATGGGTGCGCGATCTATGGCTCAGCTAGGAAAAGTATACTGAAAGAAATAGACCCTGTCCATCATGCAGCTCTTAGAATATGCTCTGGAGCTTTTCGCACCTCTCCAGTTAAAAGTTTATATGTTGAGTGTTATGAACCAGATTTATATCTCAGAAGAAAAATGCTTTCTTTACATTATTATTTTAGAATACAATCTCATCCAAGCCATCCATATTTCGATTTTAAACTTCGACCTTTCCTGCTTCGTTTGCAAGAAGCTAGAAAGAATTTAGAGCCTACATTTCACACCAGGGTGAGCACTATTTTATTAGAACTAAATATGAACCATCTGGTATTATCCTCACAGCTGTTTAACAATTTTCCTCCATGGAGAATTCAAACCTTTTATTTTCTTAATCCTTTTGAAAACTTCAGCAAATCGGACACTGCAGATATTGTTTATCAAAAATTATTCCTTGAACATAGATCTCATTATCAGTCTTTCATTCCTGTTTACACCGATGGTTCTAAGACATCAACCAATGCCTCATTCGCTGTGGTTTTTTCAGATAAAATTTTAAGTTTTCAACTTCCTTCGTGTTGTTCCATATTTACTGCTGAGACCACAGCAGTTTTACATGCTTTATTAGAAATTTTAAATAGACCTAGTGGAAATTTTATTATTTACAGTGATTCTTTAAGT
This sequence comes from Argiope trifasciata, assembly GCA_026543055.1. Lineage (NCBI taxonomy): Eukaryota > Metazoa > Arthropoda > Arachnida > Araneae > Araneidae > Argiope > Argiope trifasciata. The sequence goes on along the minus strand of JAPMOQ010045993.1, from coordinate 248,453 downwards.
GTTTTACAGTCTTTAAAATTTCCCCAGAATCATACTCATCCAAACATTTTAAAGATTTTAGACTTATTTTATAAGATTACCTCTCGCGGCTCTACAGTTCTATTCTGCTGGATACCATCTCATGTGGGAATATGTGGCAATGAGAAGGCTGATAAAAGTGCCAAATCAGCAACTCGTTTCTTAGAAACACCCATACCTGCATGCGATTTGAAGAAACAGGCTAAAAGCTATCTGTACGTAAATTGGCAAACTCAGTGGGATTCGGAAACTCTAAACAAACTTCATACTTGCAAACCTGTCATAGAAAATTGGCCCTCTTTAAGTTATAGAAAACACGACACCGTTTTAACTCGCCTGAGAATCGGTCACACTAGAATTACATATAGACATCTATTTTTAAACGATGAATTGCCGATATGCCCACACTGTGATTGTGGGATAACAGTTTATCATATCCTTATTGAATGTCCATATTTTAACGCTCAACGGTTATTTTACTTCAAAACCCTAACTGTTGCTTATCCGCATAAGCTTGGAAAAAATCCGCATAAGAATCTTTTTGCCTATTTAAAATCTGTAGGATTTTCTTCCTTAATCTGAACTCACTTTTTCGGCTTCGTTTTGACATTTGTTATTTATCATAGTTTTATTATGGAAATACTTTTCTAGAAACTGTTTTAATAAAACTTTGAATCAGAATTAAACCTGTTTGGCGCAGTATAACCTTCTTCTTGTGCCATAAAACTTCAAACCAAACCAAACCTCTCCACACCACACTAGCGGGAGGACGTTTGGCCTGACGGATTTAAAGTGCAAGAGACCCCCTTACCCGACGGCTCTTCGGTGAAATTGAGTCTCGAACCTGGAACCCTCCGGTTCAAGCCGATACCTTACCACCAAGCCCCTGCGGTCCGAGAAAAAGCAAGATAAAGGTTATAAACTGTTGACATTTTAACATGGATTCTTTATATTTCACAGTGGTATATTTAAAAGACATAAAGCTTATTCCAAGAACAATTTACGAATCATGTACATACTGTACAATTAAGATAGGAATAACACCAACAGTTGAAGTTCGTTGCACACTGACAAAACAATGAAAAGAAAGCTGCACTTTTCCTGACACAACTTGCATGTCTTCCTCTTCCAATGTCTTGGCAGTATTGCCTATGCAATGCTATGCCTTCCTCATTTTTTATGACAAAGAAAACTAATCTGGATAATCGCGAACTGGATATTCTAAGTGTACTGTATTATGTTCGTCTGAACTCAGATAGATAGACAGACAAACTTGCTGCGAATGGATTTCAATCAAAATTTGATGGACAACTATAAATATGGTTAAGACTGCGTATCAGATTTCATCCATTTATCTCAAAGCGTTTTTGAGTTCTAAGATTTAGCTCAAAGAGTTTTTCAAACCGAGCGACAAATAAAAATATTTTTCACATTCAGGGAGGTGTGAAATTTAAAAGGTTCGTGTAAATCTGGAATTCGAATTTTTTGGTAGTTACTATAATTTTTTTATGTGTGCTTCAAAAAATACTTTCTTGGAAAAACATTTTAGATTGAAATAAGCATAAAAGTTTTAATTACAATTTTTCGCAACGATTTTTGTTGGTGAACTAACTTATAACTTAAGACAGTATTAAATTTCCCAAATAAAAGCCATTTCGTCTTAATTATTTGCTGTTGTCTAATGCCACTTGGTCATACCAAGCCCGAATGAACAGAGCTCTTTCGAATGAAGGCAGAAGTGTGCGCCTTTCGTTGTGAACGAGCACCGTTAGGTGAAAGGACGACTTTGTTCGAACACATACGACACAACCCTTTATAGGGGGTGGTCGAACTCATTCATCCATCCGCGAGTCAGAATTTAGATCCAAATCAGAGACTGACCTATCCCTGATTCAGTACCCCCAGAGGTATCGTTTTGGTATGGGAACTTGAAGGACTTTGCAGTCACGACCTATTTAACGTGCTCCAACTGCCATTAGTCAACACGGTGGTCTTTGGGTAAGACGAGGACAGAACCTGCGACCTTTCGGTTACGAGACAGGTGCTCTACCAACCAGGCTACCACGGCCCTCTTAATTATTTAAATATATGTAACATCTTTCATTCCTAACGGAAAACTGAATGGGATGCATTGATTTGTAATACGCTTCATACAACTAAGCCTGCAATAGATATCTGGCCACTTTGCACAGCAGAAAACTGGACACAATTTTAACTAGTTGAGGATTGGACAGACTCGATTCACCCACCGACATTTGTTGATGAGGGATTTAACGACAATTTGCTCAATGTGTCACAGTTATTTGTCTGTTTTGCATATTCTTGTAGAATGTCTACTGTTTTCTTCACGGCGTCTAGCATATTTCAAAAAATCCCACTCTCATTTGGGCAAGGTGCTTTCCAAAATTCTACATGTAAATCTTTTTAACTTTTTTAATATGTGTTTTTATAATCATATATAAACATTTGCCATGTTTTTTTCAGCACTGTACCATATCTTACATCATTGTTGTGCCAGCACTGTGCCTCACGACTCACAATTTTATGCTTTCAGATATTTGGATTTTGTAGACATACCACGTTTTGATTTTATTATAAATTAATACAAATATTGTAATGACATGAATGTGGCGCAGCTAAACTAAACTAAACTGAACCTAATTGTTTTGATAATAACCGCTCTTCTAAACATTCATTTCTTATAAATATTTTCCAGCTGTTTTGTTTTGTTATTGAGAGAAAAAAAATACTCTTTTCATATCTAAAAGTGTTTTTATTATTCTCAAAATCTCGAGTAAGTAAATATCCTAAGGAGTTTACTTTTCTTACTTCCGTCAGAGATTACCCTGGCTCTCTTATTATGGCGAGACGAAGTAAATTGCATTTTTCGGGAGCTAGCATATTGATTAGTTTTTGGCTATTAAGTCGTTTTTTGTGTCTCTAAAACGGCGGCCGAGCGTCGGTTGCGTCGGTGTTGCCAAGGTTACTGGGCGTCCAACAAGTTGGCGCTATAAAAAGACCCTTATTTTAGACTATTGTTAGCTGAAATTGCCTATACAGCTTGGAATTATATGAATTTTTTTCTTATTGGATTATATAAGAACGGTTTATTGTGTGTGAGACAGCCGCACTATGGTAACAGGGAAAGAGCTGTCATTTATTTAAGAAAAATATTGTCATTTTTGTCATGCATCAAGACAGGCTAGCCAGTGGTGGTTATATTTAAGGAAATAGTTAATTTTAATAGTTACATTATTTTGGGAATATCTAGCTACGTTTTAATTTGGAGCTTGATCAGAATTCAATTTTCTGGGAGCTGTCTTGATTTTTTTTAAAAAAATCGAGTGCTTCATAATATTTAGTGACTGAATAAATGAGCCATTTTGTACTAACTTTACATTATTTCTGTTTGAAATAATATTTTTTTAAATCTGTAGTTCAGGAAATATTATGTTTTGTTTATTAAAAAAACGGCAATTTATACTTAAAATTATACTATATATAATAATTTCAGTTTATCCTCATTAAACTTTTTTTTGTTCCCCTAAGCATTCGAATCTAGGCTTTCATATAAAGGCCTTATCAGACGGCAAAATATCATCGGCACTTTTCGTCAGCAAACGACAACGAAGTGACGTCACTTGTGTGACGTCACTTCAAAGTTTCACATGATTGGTTGAATTTCGTTTGTGGACAATATTTCCGATGTCAGTTTCTAGCTGGTTAGAAAAAGTTGTCGATTATGAAACTTGCTTGACTGGTTTTTGAGGGTAGAAACGGAAAAGTGCTGACGAAATGTCACCTTGTGATAAGGTTTTAACTTGAACCCTAAGTTCTTTTTCTCCCCCTCTTACTCTCTGCATACGGTGCTGATAACTCCGCATACTGTACTGATAACTCCCCATATTGTACTGATAACTCCGCATACTGTACTGATAACTCCACATACTGTACTTTTTAAATACTGTATTCGCATTAAAAAAAATAATTCTTTTTTTTTCCTAATCACTCGAATCTAGGCTTTTATTTAACTTGAACTCCTATCTGGATTCTTTTTTCTTCCTTGCTACCTCTCCACATACTGAATCCAAAAGTGCCATATCTGCAAATTCCTATGTAAGTTCAAAATATCTTCTCACGGTCTCTTTTTCCTGCTTGTGGCCTTTTTATTCAGTTTGCCCAGGTACTGAGGCAGAAGTTTTACTGGGAAATGTTCAAGCTTTCATGGTTTTATTTAAAATCTTTTAAAAATTAAAATATTTCCTTCATCTAGATATCATTTCAGGTATTAAAAATTTTTTTAAACTCTACCCTACTAAATAGAGAAATTGATTGCCTTTTTCTTTCTTTTAAGACAGTTTCTTACAGTTTCTTTTAACTGATAATTTCTGTCACTCTAACCATTATAAAATTTCAATAAAATTTGAAATTGCTCAAAACGTAATGTTTCATCAAGTGTAATGTCCCATTTTAAAACAGAACCGTGTACTAATGAAAGTGCATTGAGTTTTAAAGTTCGATATTAATTTTTACAATACTTCGCCAAAAGTTATAAATCGATGCCATTTGATTGGGAGAAATTTTGGTATCTCGTGTAAACTTTTTTACAGTATTTCACTTATATTTTTATTATGATAATAATTTTATAATAATTATGAAAACGTTTCTTTTATAATGAGGTACTCAAAATCAAAAGCTTGTAAAATATGGATATCAGCCTAATATTTTTCTTTTACATTTTAAAAAGTAATCAGCTGATAAATAATGTGATTTGATCTTTAATTTAAAAATAGCCTGTAGATAGATTAAAGAATTTCAAAAACATATTTTGTTATGATGGAAAATAACATTATTAAAAACCACTTGTATGAAGTTGTTGAACTTCACGCTTGTTATTATAATATATTTAAAAATAATAAAAAATTTGTTTGCTATCGAAATAAGTACTTAGGAAATATTTCCATTGCCATATTATCAATTAGATTGATGATAAATGAAGCTGAAAAAGTATCCTTTAAGCAAACAGGAACGACCCTTAGCCTCAGCTATTTTCCGAACACGCTACTTCATTCATTTTTCATTGATATGAAAAACACATTATGCAAAACAGCGAAAATGCGCATCTGTGCCGGTTCATTGTCCTAATTGGCACTTTGCCTGCTTCATCAAATAGCTACCTTTTACCACTTTTGGACGTTCTAATGAATGTTGAAATATTTTCGGAACGTATTTGTCATCTCCACAGTATTATTTAGGTCTCACCCTGTTTACTAAATTCTTTGAAAGCCAACCGCATTTTAAAGATGGAAGTTTGGGGCTGATTGTGGTCCATGAATCTCAATGATGTACGCTTCTCTCATTTTGTGATCCACACCCTTTTTACTTTCTCTTATAGGGAACGTAAAATAATAGGCAAAAAATTCGGATTCCAGATTTTGGCGAATCTCCACGTTTTGGACCACCCTGAATTCGGAAAACACATTTTTGGAAAGGACCATCTGTCTGTCTGTGACAAAGATAACTCAAAAACGTTTTGAACTAGTCAGTTGAAATTTGGTTCACCGTTTTTATACCAAACTGATAGAATTTTATCAAATTTCGTTCAAAATTCGTTCTAAGGAAGTCTTTCTGTCTGGTTGTTTGAATAAAAGTTAACACGATAACAACAAAATGAAGAGAGCTAGAGAGCTAAAATTCGGTACATATATTTAGCATTCATAGTGAAGAAAATTTTCAGATTTTTAAGCCAAATGTAATACAAGTTGACAGCTTCTCGATCTGCACTTTTAAAAACATGGCAATCCAATAATTCAAAAAAGCAATCCCTTAAATATATCAAATTAGGTATGACATTTTGTGACTACGAATGCAACTTTTTTAGCCCAATTTTTGTTTCAGTCAGATGAATAAATGCCTCTTTAACACAATTTTCGGATACTGTTAATCGTACGCCTGGAATAATCGCCATAAAATCTCACCAAGGATGACATGATAGATTCAGTAAAAATATTAAATTCATGCCAAAGGCTAATATTTCGTAACTATTGAATGTCTTTGGGATAACTTCTTTATTAGAGAGTATGCGAGAAAGTTTTGGGGAGACCACTCCCATTGAATGGGCGTAGTTAATGTAACAAAGATTGCGCATGATGAACTACAATAAAACGGCGCTTAATATTTCGATACCAAAAACTAATGATCATAAATTGATTAAATTTTTCACCGAAAAAGTAATTTATTAAATGACGCTTTTTGTGTTTTTTTCCCAGAACAAGGTCTTTCCGAAACGTTCTCGCATACTCCATGATAAATGTATTAGTATATTATTAACCATATACCATGATGGGCTATCATTTACATAAGTGCCTATTAGAATACCATCTTGAACGATTCGTTTCGCAGCTAATCGCTGGGATACGGTTAATACAAAAACACCGGGAAACATAATGTGTATTTTGAACGTATTTTCTGACCGATTAGAGCTAAAATTTGACATAGTATTGTAATTGTCATATAATTGTAATTATAAAATCATGTTTCAAATTTCACATATTTAACTCGTTGCTTTTTTTTAGTGATCACGTTTATGTATTTATGAAAACACAGACCGACAGGTGGCCAACCCTTTAACAAATTTGTTTTCAAATCTGATCATATTTGCATTCTACGTGTTAATATGAATCATCTATGAATTATATTTTATATGGCTTTTCGTTTTTATAGTTCTTGTCTGAACCTATATTCGGACAGATAAGTCTTCATATGACTAGGTTTCGCTGAAATTTTCATAGAAATGTTGAATTTGATAATATATTAAATTTCATCTCTCTTGCACAAAATGTTTTTGAGTTATCGCATTCACAGACAAATGGACAGACAGACAGACATGGTTCCAAAAATGTGTTTCTTTGGACTGAGGGAGGTCTGGTGCTTGGAAATTTGCCAACCTCTCGAGCTCAAATGTTTTGATGATTACAATTTTTTTTCCATAATTAGACTTCATAAATGGCAAAATAAATTGTGCATGACTCAGTTAAAAACTTTGATTGATATTTTTTATCCACATAATAATTTTATATTGGATTAAAGTAATCGAAGTTTAGGAAAAAAAATTCTTTTTTCAGTGAATCAGCTTGTATCATTTTTTATTGTATAAATTTCAACATTAATGGAATAAAATCCGAGATTGGGACATAATGTTTTATTATCAAGGAAAGTCATTAAATTTATTTCAAAAACTTTTTATGTCACATCTGACAAATGAAGTGGTGATAAATTTTTTCTGACCGACTTCTAATCATTAATTTCATTGTTTATCAAACTCCGTCTACTTTAATATTGTAGCAGTATTTAAAAAAATGATTTTTTCTTAGCTATTTAATATCTTGTATTATTAGTGAAACAGCATTTTCTATTTTCTATCTTGAGATTGTAGAAATGAAAACTATTTGGATTCAACGATTTTACATTCTTAGTATATATGATACAAAATAATTAGTTGTCTTATAAATGAGATTTTTGTTATTAAATTTTTTAAAGCAATTTAAAACTTGCAGTTACGAATTTAATATGCAAATATTAGTATAACTCCTAGCAACTGTTTCTGAAATTTCAAATGGGATGGAAAAGAAAAGATTATCGAAAGAAAAGTTAGTCGATATTTATTATGTAGTACAATATTTGTTATTAAACATTTTCGATTTTTGAGATGAAAATTATGCATTACTATTTGTCGATTTCTTATAAATTTATTAAATCGAATAAACTTTAACTACGAAAACTGTTTTATTTGCTAAAAGTATTTGTGGTATTTTATTTCAAATTATTATTATTTCTAAAAACCAATGTTAAGCTCCCTTTTCTTAGTATATAAAAATAAGTCAGTAAATTCATTGGCTCTTCTGATTAATTAAATCTATCGATTCGCGCTTTTCCCATATTTTCATAATTTGAAAATATTTATCCAGTTTTTAATAGCTTACACTCATAGCAATAAAGGCGTTAGAATGTTGTTATTAATTTCTGTATTTTCTGAAAGGTGATGTTTATTACAATTTTTGTGTCTATTTACTATCAACATTGACTCGAAGCCAGCATAAATAAGAAATACGAATCAATATATTTTCATCATTTGATGCTTTTTTACTACTTCAAATTTTTCTTGGTATTGAAGTAATAAAAAAAATTTCAGGAAGGTATTGCTGTTTACAGAAATAGTGTTATAATTAAGAAGAAAATGCATAAATAGTTTTGTGCAATTTTTGTGTTTTCTCATTAAAATTGCACGAAATTTTCCGATCGTAATAGAATTTTTTCCCGTTTTCAGAACTGTAATGATCCCGTTGGTCATCCATATTGATGATAATTAAATTAAGATTCAAATTCTAAATAATCAACATATCATCGCTTGTGAAATAGAAAAGAGAACTCGAATACATTTATGAAAATTTGACGCTAGATTGTTTTGATAATTGCCTTGATATATAAGTGCTTCGTGAATTAAAAGAAAATTTGAAATGGACCTTATAACCACGTGCAATTTATTGCTAAAACAATGAAAATATTTATTATTCAAACATATGATAAATGGGCAATCTATGGGAAACGGATCGTCTGTAATAAAACGGTAATGCATTATTTGTTCGAATGAATCATTGATTGGAGTTCCTATTGATCTTTGAGGTGGCCATAATTACTCAAAAGACTGATAACCACGATCAGAAAATTATGTACCATTTTTATTGGAGTTAGAAGGACATTATAAGAGTTGCTAACTCTTAGCCAAATACTTCACTCAGTTTTAATAATGGCCAATTAAACAGTGTGAGGCTGGTTCGTCTATAATGATTTTAAGTCAAAACATTATTTATTCAAATTCTATTTGTCTTTGGAATGACAATCAGTCGATTCAAAGACTGATACCCTTGCCCGGAAAATTATGTAATGTTTTAACTAAAAGAGCATTATAAAATAAGATTTGTTAATGCCTAGCATATACTTCTTCTTCTTGCACACAGCTGACCACCCCGCCATCACTGAACGTAGCAGTATCGACAGGATTTGTTGTGGTCGACTGCTGAATAAATATTGTCCAACCTTACATTGACCGAACAGTCAAATTATCATTCCTTTCGGGGTGGTAAATAGCTGTCTTTCTCCCCAACTGCACTCTCTCAAACAGTTGGAATGAAACTATCCATTATATCCTTCAGGGTTTTGAGATGACCTGGTACCATCAATACTGTACTTAAATCCTTATTGACAATCTTCAGGTTCTTCCTTAACTCTGATATGTCCATACATTCCATTAAATAGTGTGCTTAGCATATACTTCACTCAGTTTAAGTAATAGCCAATTGAGCAGTTTGAGGCAAGTCAATGACCAGAAAAGCCCATATTCCATAAAAGGGTGGACTTCCGCCAGATTAATTTACATGAAACTATACAGAAATGTTAATAGGCCTTCTATATTAATCGTTTGGTGATTCGGGGATATTAAAAACCATTGCCTGCTCGATATTGGAAACTGCGTCACGAATCCCTCACACTGCCCCGGAAGTGAAGAGGGGTCTTGTTTTCGTAAACAAAGCGCGGTTCCAGTGAAGGAAGCACTGTCGCAGGTGTCCGCTACGATCGATTCCCAACACCTCTGACGTCACGGGCTCTTCGGGGGGAGTGTCGGCGGTCAAGCTGCATCACGGGAAAGATTCCGAGTTTCCATCTTGCGTGTTGCCCAGCGACCAGAAGTGGGATTCTCCCGGAATTTGGATAGGACACCCCGATGAGATGGTGACTCCTAAAAAAGGGATATGGCGATCCAGGAAGTTTCCCTTCACACGGAAATCGGCAGGTAAGGGAGAATTTCTCTGTTTCCTTTCCTGGCTTCCGGTCGGAATGGCGTGCCCGAAAAACCGATTCTGGAACGCTTCGTAAAATCGGCACGCTCCGATGAAAAGTGGTTCGGGGGTGAAAAAAAGGAAAGAGATTGGTGACTAGTTCTTGTGCGCTGGGGAAGTTTACGTTGTGATTTGTAACTTTGTGTCAGCAATTCGTCGTAAAGAAGAAAATGCTGGTAAAATTGCTGCAAGCACTAAATTAAACCAAGCAACGAATTTTTATTCTCTTTTGAAGAATAACCATCAAATGCCCTTACTGCTATGCGTTCTCCGTGTTTTGGTTTGTGAATTAGTTGATAATTCTGTTTACAGTAAAAGTATCAATTGATTTCTGCGTGTTTTTTTTTTTTTTTTTGAGTTTTCATAAATATATCTAATAAATATAAAATGAGTGATTTACATAAATATCCTGAATGACCTCTAAACACACTTCTTATGCACTTCATAAAGTAAATGAACATCATCATTAACACGAATGAAGGTCATAATGATGATGGGCTTTTATCTATATTATATAAAGAAGTTTTTCTTTATTGATAGATGAAAAGGTGGATTTTATTTTTAAATTAAATTTACACATAGTTTAAAAAACTCAGCATCCATATTGAATACGGAAATTGTATTTCGCGATATCATTTTCACGTGCTTTTGTATACTATGGTTATTTTAGAATCTTTAATTATGAAAGTTATTTAAAGTGCTTTGTTAATTATAATAATGTGATTAAGCATGCGCTAAAACAAGTATTGATATGCATTCAAACGACCCGTCATACTTTTTTAAAAATTTAAAATTCAAGTCGACATTGTGATCTTTACCGCAACAGTTTTTTCTGTACATATTGTAGCTGAAAAATTATTTAAATTTGTATTTATATATATGTATAACATTTTGAGAATGAAAGGAAACGCCCTTTTTATTTCGTTCGATTCTTTTGAAAGTCTGCTCGTAAATTTACTCTGGGGAAATCAGCATCTTCATTTTACAATCGTTGCTCAGTATTATAATACTTGATTCTCTAAAAGAAGGTTGAACTTTTGAAACAAACCTTCATTAAAATAACAAGCAATAATTTCAGTTGCATATTTTTCTACGATGTGATTTTCTGTCAAGGTTGTATTAGTGTATTTTCTCGATGTACGAGAACCTTATATCTCAAAATTAAATTATAAAACATTTTACAGAATTCGTATTTGTTTATCAATGATATTATACTTTTGCTATCATTTTCAGTCCTGTTTTGATGCATAAAATTTCTTTGTTGAGTTTATAATTTGATTTTTAGGATCTTTGTAACCATATTAAATAATTTTGTATATGTATGGATTTTTATAAAATTCTATAAAGAATGAAACTGATTTTTAAAAAATTTAATGATTAAGGAAGGATATAAAAGAATTTATGTATTTGAAGTTTATTAAAAAAATATTTATCTAATTCGTACCAGTTTGTGGACTACTAATAATAACCATTCATTATTTTTAAAGCGGCATAAAATATTAAGCTTTTTTTTTTATCTTGGAATTACGTTCGATTTTGAATCTGATTTGCCCGATTGAAATCAAAATTTATTATTGAAATAAAATTTTTATTTTATTATTATTATAATTTTAGTTGCAAGATGGCTTAGACTTACCAAATTTTATTTATTGAAGTCGTAGCGCTCCAGAGTAATTGCGTTTACCTATTGTAAATATGCAAAAGAACAAACAATCATACCATTAGCGGAATGGAACCAAAATTCAATGTGAATATTTCTCTCGATCAAGTACAAAGTAAAGGACTCTCTAAAACCGGTTTTCTTTATCAGAAACAAAGTATTTCAGCTTTCCGACATACTTAAGATATACAATCCGACATACAATCTCTTTGTACTTAGTTGAAAGATGACAATTAAAACCGATTCACGGTAGTCACCTGGGTTGTTCTTAATTAACATTATGCTATAACTTCACACTTTTCTGTTGACTGTTTGCTTCAATTATTTGTTGTCATTTTTCCCCCACTCTTAAAATGATCGCAATTAAACAACATTAAAAAAATGTTTTTCCTCCCATCAGAAACAAAATATATCAGCTTTCCAACATACTTAAGAAATAGGTAAGGAAACAACTTTTTGAGGGGAAATAATCTGAATGTTGTTTATGTATGCCGATGAAATCCGATACAGTCATCTTGGTTGTTCTTTATTTGCATGTACGTTATAACTTCACACTTTTCTGTCGACTGAGTGTTTCAACTATTTTTTGTATTTGTATTTTTTTTCCTCTCTAAAATTGATCGCGATAAGTACATTTTAAATCCATTTTTTTATTTATGTTAGAAACAAAATATTTCGGATTTCATACATACTTAAGAAGTAGGTAAGGAAACAACTTTTTGAGGGGAAATCTTCTCTGAATGTTTTGTAGAAATGCCAGTGAAATCCAAAGCAGATTGAAGACATTTGGGTTGTTCTTTATATACAAGTGCGCTGTAAATTCTCACTTTTCAGTCGACTGCGTGCTTCAATTATTCAATGCTATTTGCCCTTTTTCCCACTCTAAAAATGATCGCGGTAAAGACATTTAAAAATCATTTTTTGTTTTCTATCAAAAACAAAATATTTCCGCGACATACTTAAGATGTATGTAAGGAAAAACACTTTTTGAGGGGAAAGAATCCGTTTGAACGTTGTTTACAGAAGTCGTTGAAATCCAATAGAAGGTGAAGTCACCTGGTCTCGGGTTTCTGCTGACACCAGGCTCTTGAATTTCTTGAAACGGGCCCAAAACATTTTGAGTCCAATTTATCAAGCTCGTTTGGCAGTGAGCCATGGAGAACCTGTTGGCTAAGCTATTATGTTTTCCCTTTCGGACCAAAATCGCTCTTAGCTCGGAAAATTGGATTACTTTTTATAACCCTTTACAAATCATAATAAACCATTTTGTGCAGAGTGTTAACAGTCGATGTCGGACGAATAAAAATGGAGATTTAACTTTTAGAAACTTATATTCTGTTGCTTGGATGGAGTTTTATGAATCTTGTTAGTTGGATCATTGAATTGTGTGGTCGGTCTGTTACTGTTAGGCTTTGACATAGAAGAGCAGAGCTCGCTATTTTTGATAGAAAGGAAAATACTTGTTTGAAATCATCTGTTAACACTAAATCAAACATGCATTTAAGAAAATGTTTTGTTTAATTTTATAGAGCTTATTAGTTGCATAATGCTTATGTAGTTATACAAATATTATACCGTAAATATTGCTGGATTCGGCGGTGGGGTGATAGCGTTGTCTGTTATTGAAATGCCCACTCTGCTCATCTTATTCATATGCAATTTTCTGTTTAAATTGGTTTATTAATTTTGATCTGACAGTGATTATTGGTTGGATTATTATTTGTAATCTGTAACCCACATGATGCCCAAATCATACAAAATGTTCTAAAGAGCACATCTACCAAATTTGTCTAGTATTTACTCCTCAGATATCAGCTGCTCATTTAGGAAATATTTTTAAACATTTTAATAAAAATTTAACAAAATATTATTAACATTTCTTATTATTTCTAATTATTCATTATTAAAACTTCAAGCCGCATTATCGCATGAAATTATTTTTACTCCACTTTAAATTTCAAAATATTAGTTTTTTCAGTGATCAGTTTGAAATTGAAAACAACATTGAATAATTCGATTTGTTGTTTTTAATGTTGTTGTTGTAGAAGCGTAATTTTTTCTCTTTTTTTAGCTACGCAGATTATTGCAAAGCATTAGCTTTGTCATTAACTTTTTAAACAATTTATTTATATAAATTGCATGCTCAATAATTTTTTTGACATGAAATATTATTTTATGAACCTTTTTATTTTACTTTTAAATGATAAATAAAACGCTTGGTATACTAAATTGTTGATCATTACATACCATTCTTTGTTACAAAGTTTGTTTATAATAATTTTTATTAACATATCATTCGAAATTTACAAATGAATTTTCACTGAAACCGTGTTTAAACATTATTATTTAACTGATGTTCCATATTTTTAAAGATGAAATTCTGTTACTGAATTTCCGAGAGTCTGAATTTTGAAATAAAATGGACTGTGCATTTTCTATATTGCTATTTAATAATTTTTGAAAATTTTAATGCCATTTTTGGATAAATTTAATTAAATCGCATCTGCATAAAGACAACGAAATTTAGAACAAAAATTGGTTAAAATATTTCTTAATATTTAGAAAAAGAATTTTAAATTGAAGAATAAAAAGTGTAAAAAGATTAATATAAACTTCAACTGTTTAAAGTACTGAATATTAAATAGTGAATCAAAATTCATTTTTGAAATACTGTTTTTATTAAATTTGCTCTTATTCTAGTATGATTATGAATTGATATTCTGAAAATTATTCTCCAATGGTTATTATAGAACAGTTGAATGCAATTTGAATTAAAATTCAATTTTAAAAATTGTTTTTTATCAAATTTATTCTTGTATGAGGGTGAATTGATAAAATTGTTCTCGGTCGTTTAATAAAGAGCAGTTAAGGCAATTTGAATCAAGATTCGTTTTTTTTAATTGTTTTTTTTATTAAAGTTATTCTTGTATGAATGTGAATTGATATTCAGAAAATTATCGCCTGACGTTTATTATAAAGC
>JAPMOQ010045993.1:190065-224282 GCA_026543055.1 Argiope trifasciata | reverse complement strand
CACTTGAGGCGTGTATACCTATGCACTTGAGGCGTGTATACCTATGCCTTGTCCCATACCACTTCCAAATGATGCTTGAAAATTCAATTTTGACTTACTTGAGAAAATGTCTGTACATTTTTGTTTCAAGAATTTTCAGTATTTCATTTCTCTGGACATGCATGTTTAAGTTTTATTTAGATATGAATAGTTGATCAGTTTTTCAGAAAAAAAAAATTATATCATTTCAAGATATCTTTTGGTTAAGTTTCTTTAAAAAATAATATAAAATTCTTTTTATTTTTAACATTTTTCATAAAAGAGATTAGAAAAATGCTTATGAAACAAAAAAAATATATTTCAGATAAAAGTAGAATGTATTTAAAAAGTGGCATGTATTTTAAAAATCAGTATGTGTGTCGGTAACTGTATTTAAAATTTTCATGTATCAGAAGTTTGACTTTCAGAATATTAATACATTTTATATTTTTAATACTTCCGTACTTCATAAAATAGATAAATTTAATTTTTTCATTAATTTTTAGAGTGCTTCTATTTAACTTGAGTCAAGAATTGATTTTTAACTGGTTTCACTTGACTGACTCTGTTGCATCATAAATATAGCTAATTGGAGCCATTTATTTCAGGAATGCTTACGATAACGGATTTTATAAATGTGCTAAAGTATTACTACGTCACTAAGCCAGTAAGTACACTTTTCATAAAAATTTTTGCACGAAATGTCAACAAATGGTAAATCAAATTTCATAAATCACTTATAAATTGAACCTGTCATATGTTTATTTTCCAATTAATTCAGCGAATTTTTATTATGAGGTGTATAATATAAACTTAAAACTGTAGTATTTTAATGAAAAGAAACTTGCAATGATATATTTTCCCCATTCATTCAATTATTCAGCAGCATCAACTCTCTCCATAAGCAATACAAAGTCGTCAGACTCACTTGAACCAGCAATGCAAAGTCGTCAGACTATTTGATGCAGCAACAACTCTGATAAGCTAGCCATAACACTTGGCACAATAAAATCGTTCTTCTCTCTACAGAAACGTGAACTAATTTGGGGGCTGTCCCTAGATTTTGAATTCAAAACATATTATAATCTTCTGTAATTTTTTTTCTGTATGTATAAGTGTGTTTTAAATCTACTTTATAATGTCCCTAATTTTTTTCGCCAATAGGATAATCCAAACGTTAAAATTGAACAGTATTTAAAGCAACAATATTCCTCATCTTTTAGCAAGCTTTAAACCATATTGAGTTATTTGATTGGTATTGCTGGCATTGTTGTCATCTTTGGCTATGTGAAAAGGAGACAAGTTAAAATAACCATCACTCGCAAGCTTTTAAAATACAGACTTAAATCGTTTATCGGTTTTCGTTTTTGAGAGCCTTTTCACATGTATTTGCATTGAAACTTTCGGACCGAGTGTACCAAAAGTGTTACGCCACGAAATTTAACTAAATCATATTGTCATATTTTGAAACAAAACATTGATATCTTTTTCCCTATTCCAAATAGGAATCGTCACTTTTCAGTTTGCTACTTAATACTTTCAGGAAGTTAATTAATATTGTTAGAATTCGTTACATCTGCTTTCTTCGCCATTATAAACATAAGTTATATTGTAATAAATAATTCTATAGCAGATATATATAGAGAAAAAAGACTTCTAGCCATCGAAAATATAACGTCGTTAGGATTTATCCAAATCGTTAATTGCCTGTTGAATCTAATTTTTTTTACTATAGCTTATTGGATTTTAAATATAATTTTCAGTTCGCCGGTGTCTGTTATCTTTGAATCACTCAGTCACAATATGTTAATTTTCATTCTATAAAGACGATGAAATTCATTCTTGAAATTAAATGAATTTCATCTACGAAGGAAGTTATCCTTAAGCATTTTCCGAAAATATTAAATATGATAGTTTGATATATTCTTTGTATATGATGAAATCTGCTTTAAATAATTTAAAATGCTATGGTTAATGATTACTAAAATGCTATACTGTTAATAATTGCTATATTTTTTAAAAATCGTGAATGAAATTTTAAATAAATTCATATTTTATATACTTGCCGTTAGATCAGTCTTCTGGTTGTATTTATTGAATTGAATAATAGAGCATACTGTAGTCGTTTAATATGTATACATTAATACATTTATGTATACATTAATCGTTTTTTAAAACTATAATATTCGTTGATGGTGTGTTTGACTTATTTCTGTATCTTCTTTGCTTCTCAGGAAGACATGAAAGACATAGAAAACCAGAGTATAGCAACCTGGAGACGTAAGTATTAATTTTTATTTATTACTATACCGAATTGTATTTTGACATAATGTGCTAAAAATAAACCGGATATTCCAGGGATGACGGGCGTGCCGAAGAAATTCGTTAAGATCAATGGCCAAGACAGGTATGTGGCTGCTCTTGCCTACTAAATAACTATTATGATCAATGGTAGATTTTCAACTAGACAATTGCATGGAGTCTGTATACAGTAAATGTTCCTTATTCGCGCTTTCATTATTCACGGATTAAAAAAATGCGACCCGATTCCTATATTCGCGGCTAACATTTTCTTTATTCGCGGATCTAGTAAGTACATACATAATGATTAAAGGATTCCAATAGGTATCCAACCCAATATCCTTTGTAAATGCCGTCCAATAGACTCATAAAAAAGTAAAATAGATCTTATTACAACATTGCCTAAAGTATGTTGTTATATGCAAACATAGCCAAAATCGCGAATGGAATAGGACGAGATGGGTTTGAACAGATGGAATCAAGTGACATTCAGGAATTGCTTGCATTGCAAGATGAAGATCTGACTGAAACCGACTTGGAGGAAATGTTAAATTCACAGCCCATTAAAGATGAAGCTTCAACAAGCACTGGAAACGTGACATTTAATTTGAAAAATCTTAATGAAGGTTTAAGAATGGCAATTAAGCATTGCGATTTCTTTATGAACATTGATCCGTTTAAGGAACGAAGTCTTATTTTTAAGCGGCAAATTGCTAATGCGACTGCTGCGTATCAGTCTGAATGGAAGGAGCTTTTGAAAACTGCCAAGCAAGAGAAAATTACAAAATTCTTCAAACACCATATATATATATATAATATATTATTTTGTTACCTATGAATGTATTCAGAATAATCCCGTATAAATTACCATTCCGTATTCACGGTTTCTGTATTCGCGGCATATTTATGGAACATACCCCGCGAATAAAGAGCTTTTACTGTACTAAGAAGGGGCAACAGACAGATAATTTTCCTTGTGACATAATAAATAAAATGTAAAATATACAAATTGTAGTAATGATTAAAAAAATTACATGAATATTTACGGTTTTTCGAGTATAAAATATGAGGATTCTGTATTTTATAATGTCCATTCAGTTATTATGATATTTATAAAGCCAAATATCTGTTTTAATAATATTGTGCTCAAATGTGAATACTGGACCGTTTAGAATCACAATATATCTGAAAGCAAATTCATATTTACAAAGTTTTAAAAAAATATTAATACAAAATAAATCTCTAAAAAGTAAATGTTGAATTGTTAGCAATTTTAGTGCTACGAAGGATATCCCATATTATGCACTGATTAGAACCATAAAATATCTAAATCCGTTAGTAATTGTTGTTGAGTCCGTTTCAATCGTTTCTAAATAGAATAATTTAATCAGTGATGAACCATAACTCTTTCGTTGTATTTTACGTTTAGCCATTTCTTATCATTTGATAAGGATATTTTTGTTGACTGAAAAAGGCTGATTTGAGTAGTCTGTTGCCCTTTCTGCAATAATTCAATATCCACTGTTTTTGAGTACCCCAATTTATTAAAAGCATCATTTCAGTTTTGATACAAATAAAATTAAACATATTAAATTAGTCAGAATTTTAAAGACTTTTGTAATTTTTAAATCGTATTACTTATCGTATTAAATGATATTAAATGTGTATTTGATTGGTTTACGATACTCCGCTTATAGATAATGTACGTATCTAGATTTGTTTTGTCTTCATATATAATCAATTATTTACTAATCTATTTATTTTCTTCAGTCTTGCCCAGGCTGCTAAGTTGCTAATTCAAGAAAGGATTCACAGAATACCAGTTTTTGACGAAAAGAGGCAGTGCGTGCTTTTTGTGCTAACCAAGAAAAGGCTACTCCAGTTTCTTAGTCAAGGTGTAAGTGTAAACATGAATATACCTATTAGAAACATTTCCACATGTTTAATACTAGTGTTTAATTAGTGTTAAAGGAGTAGTTATCGCTGCGCCATTTTCATTTGTATACATATATTCCATACTCTTTTTTTGTAAGCGAATCATTTTCTTAAACACCTCATGAGGTAAACATGTGTTTGGAGCTCAGAATTTTCTTTTCTTAATCATGAGTGACATGATATGCAAGCCAGTTGTAAGGATCGATTCTCTTTCATAATGGGTCTATTTGTACGTTTACTCCTGATCAGATGCGCCAGGTAATATTGTGATATATTTTATCTCATGGTGCATAATTGGAATTTAAAAAATCTGAAGGCATTTTTATTTTGCCTCATTTTTTTCATTTAAATTAGAATTGTTCCCATTTACATGTTGACTATAAAATATTTTCGTGAAGTGTTTGAAACTTAATCGGAAAAAAAACCGGTCCAAAAATGATCTTCATTCTACTCCGTGCGATTCCAATGAATCGTACATTCAAATTATTTTTGAAGTCAAAATTAAAATTACGAATTCCTGACAAAGAATATGTCGGCAACTTCTTAAAAGTAGAGGGATTATCCATTTGTCAACACCAAAATTGTTATTTAATGCTTTAATGAAATTCTCATTGGCCATGTTAATTTTAAGTCACTAAGCCAAACTTTTATAATCACCGAAGAGTAGTTTTAATACATTATTTTACTCGATGGTTTCGGTTATATGGATGATTCAAGAATAATTATTCAAGTAAAGGTTTAAGGCTTAGATAGAAGAGTTACAAGCACAACCATTTATCGTAATGTTGTATCGAGGTATCGAGGCCATTTCTCTGTGAAGCAAAGGATGCGAATCGATACCCTTTTCACTTAGATGAATGAAAAGACTTAAGAAACGATGTTGTATTGTTGAAATATTGTTTTTCCGAACTTATTGTTCTTTTGTCTCCTTTGTTAAGACTGCCATTGAGCAAGAACGAATTTTTCAACTGAAAATCTTTCATAATGAGGAAATGGGTTTGATATAGAAATACTAACTACATTTACTTTCTTTTTAATCCTCAATATGTGAATATTTGTCTCCTATTTAATTTTTTTCATGCTAATCCTTTATTTTGTATTTCTTATGAATTTTATTTTCCAACAGCTGTTGGAGAAATTCGATAAAACGAACGTAAGGACTCCAAGTTTCTTTAAAAAGACCATTCGAGAACTAAAAATTGGTACTTTTGAAGACATTGCTGTGGTAAGAAGTTTTAAATTATTTAAATATATTCGCATAGACTGTATTCAGCTATGACTTTAAAAAAAGAGAATTTTTTCAACAAATTTTTGTTATGCAGATGTTTGCATCATTTTATTTGCAATAATTTTTATTTTTTGTTGTGAGTTTTACTGTTCTTCTAAGCATATATTATATGTTTAAGCATATAATATATATTATGTTTTTTCAAACTAGATCGAAAATTCAAATGGCTGGAAATATCCAAACAGAGATTCTTCTTATAGTCTAGTCGAAAAGTATCAAAAAGTGGGGGAAAATACCATAATTCTGTTTTTTTTAAATTCTTAGATTGACTATTCAAAATTGGCATCTGTTTATTTTTTATACATCCGTACATTTTCTTATTTCGGATCAAATAAGAAAAGGAAACGAAAGTTGATTTTTTTTTTCATTTTTACAGAAAAAGAATTTCATTTCATTGGAAAATTTGAAAAATAAAGTTATAGTTATTTAAATGCCATATAATATAATGTGTCCACAAATTGAGGCAACTTAATTAGATCAGAAGTAAATTTTTTAAAAACAAAATTTTGGACTTTAAAAAAAATTGGGTGAAATTTTTGGGATTTTACTTAAATACTTGATGCACACACATACAAAAAAAAAACATGTTATAAATTTCAGTTGTGCCTATAATATTTTTTTTACAAAATCATTTTTTCCATGCTGGGAGGGGGGATGTAAAAGATTATTGGAGAGGGTCTCTGAATACTTTCCTCTCTGCCCAAATTCGTGGTCCAAAAAATAAGTCCTGTTCTAAAAATGTGTTGCCTTGTTGAATCAATCCTTGTTGAAAAGAAATGAGTATTTATTTCAAAAAATTGATCCTAATATCTTTAATTTCTTGAAACAATTAGATGAAGGAAATATTTTCGATACAGCTGAAATGCAGATAGGCAAATTTAGAAAACTGAACCAGTTCGTATATTTAACATCTACTATCATACAAGCTCTGTGAGCGCAAGTTATGCTTTGCTAAACATTTTATATTGTGTTTTTTCTCTGTCAAATATCCAAAGATTCTTCTTCAGTGGAATTTGTAGAATCCATTGATATGAGAATATAAAGAATAAGATTTTCTAAGCAATTGAAAAGATATTTAAATCCATTCGTTGTTTTACTCTTATTAAAATGCAAATTATGTTCCAATTGTTTTTCCTTATAGGTTTCCAAAGAAACGAAGGTCATCGATGCTCTGAGCATCTTCGTATCGAGGAACGTTTCTGCTCTTCCTGTACTTAATAAAGACAACATTCTGATCGATCTGTTTGAGAAGTTTGATGTTTTTGTAAGTATTCGTTTTTCCTTTTGCATGACATTCACATCACATTAATTGCCTGTATTTTAATACAAATAATTACCACTTTTTACGTCTTTTACATTTTAGCTCCGACAGTTTCATTTTGTAATTTATTATACACTTTTCTTGCTTGCAACATAATTTCGTTTAACCCCCTTCGCATACGATGACATGTTTGACACACATATTCACTGATCGAATTTTTAATTTTATGTCTGTAATTGGAATTAGATATTTAGATATACAAAAATCTCTTAGAAGGCTCCAACAAAAAGAACGATCACTTAGAAATGTTCCTTTCATTATAAGAATCTATTATAAATGCCCAAAATAGGATATACCATCTAATTAGGAAGTTAAATGAATTAGTACGTTATGGGATTGAACTAAAATTCTTGTTACCCTTTGCTCCATTGCTATTAATTGTTATTTCTATTGCTATAGATTGCTATTATTAGTATTAAATATTTAAATATACAAAAATCTCTTTGAAGGATCCAAAATACTTAGAAAGCCCAGAAGAACTTAGAAAACTTAGAATATGCCATCTAATTAAGAATTTAAATGAATTAGTATGTTATGGGATTAAACTAAAATTCTTGTTACCCTTAGCTCCATTGCTATTGCTTCATTGCTATTAATTGCTATAATTAGTATTAAATATTCAAAAATCTCTTAGAAGGATCCAAAAAAATTAGAAATGTTTCTTCCATTACAAGAATCTATTATAAATGCCCAAAATAGGATATGCCATCTAATTAGAAAGTTAAATGAATTAGTACGTTATGGGATTAAAGTAAAATTCTTGTTACCTTTGCTCCATTGCTATTTTTACCTGTATGTGTACCGTTTCTGTTTTGTTGTTATTGTTTCTTTACAATCTTTTTTTTTCTCTGCTGCAGGGCTTAGCCAAGGATCAGACGTATCACAATCTCGAAATGACAGTGGATGATGTTATCAGCAAACCTTACGTAAGTGCACGATTGGTTTAATTTGGTAATATTGGAAATTCTAAGACTTGTGAAAATTGGAGTTTCGGTGACAATGTCATGTATTTTTAAAAGTTTGATGCTTATATTAGGCCGCGGTGGCCTGGTGGTAAGGTCTCGGCTTCGGAACCGGAGGGTTTCAGGTTCGAGACTCGATTCTGCCGAAGAACCGTCGTGTGAGTCTTGCACGTTAAATCTGTCAGGTCAAACGTCCTCCCGCTGGTGTGATGTGGTGTGGAGAGGGGGGTACCAGTTCAGGTGTCGTTCTCGTCATCTGACACTGGTTCAAAATGACGAGGTCCGTCCCACAATATCCCTCGTGTTGCTTTAAATGGGACGTTAATATAACTAAACTAAACTAAGCTAAACTAAACTTGAAGCTTTTATAGAAAGAATTTCGATTCCTCTTATTTTCTCATCCTTAGGAAGTAAATTCATAAATGCAAACAATGTCGATATTTTCATGTCATTCAGATATAATTAAGAATAAATAAAAATACAGACAGTTACACACATTCTTATTTATGTTAATCCAAATTTTGTCTTTGAAATAAATCGTATACTTAAATTCTTTCAATTATTTATGAAAGAAATTTGTTCTTAAAATACTTATACGCCGAATTCGGATAGATTTATTTTACGTCGAAATTAAATACACATTCTTAACTAAATATTTTTAGGCCGAATTTGGACAGATTTCAATAAAATACTGCAACAAGTTTTATAGTGCACAAATAAAGTAACCTTCAAAGATTTAAATCAATTAAATTTTAAAATTTTAACTTTTTTACTATAATTTCATTCTGTTTTTACAATTTGTCATTCTTGAAGTTCGAAATTCAGGGTTATGAAAGTGTTTCAAGAAAGTCGGAATTTCTATAAAATTTATTTTAATTTTTTAGTGTATAAATTAAATTCTATTATCTTAAATGTATTATTCTACTTTAAAAATGTTGTGGCTTCCAAAGAATTAAAAATCCAGATGATGATTATATATTGTATAATTCACATTCACCACCAATTTAAAGACTAAAAATTATCACTCCTGTTCCTTTGAAAAGCTAGTTTTGATGCATCCCAAGCAATATTAAATTCTTTATGTCCATGTGGAACTTGCTTCATGAGTTGGATTATTAGCTCCGCGAATATAAATGTCGTGATTGTCCACCACCATTGAAGTGATTTTTTATCCGTTTTAAATAAGTTTTTGAAATGATTATGATATTTAGTTTTGACTTTTTTCCGTCGTTTGTAAATATATAATTACTATGGCATTTAATAAATTACGGATTGATTGAATTTGTAATTATATATTCTAACATATTTTGTACTTCAGTCAAAATTTGACTTTATTCAATAATTGGCACAAGTATATGAAAACACGAAGTTTATTTTTAAAATTTATTTTACAACTATTATAAAAACGGATTTTCAAAATGTATGCAATTAGACTCTCTCTCTCTAAAAAAAAAAAAAAAAAAAAAAAAAAAGCGATGCTCTTTTTTTCAATAAACATAATCAGTAGACAGCCTTATTCTGTTTAATTTCCAATTAATAGTCTAATTCTACTGAGACAATTCTGTAGTCTTGATCAGTAAATTCAAATATGTAGACAGTTCTAATTGCAGTAGTTTTAGATAATTTAAACTGATCTTATTTAATAATTCAGCAATGTGTGTAAATAAGTATTCACTGTTATTACTATATGCAAATGTTCATCATTTGTACCATTCTCTTTTAGAAACAAAAGTTCACATTCTTTCTACGTAAAATAAGTTTTAGTTAATTGGTAAAATTAAAAGACAATTTATGGAATAATTTTAATTGATGGCACATCCGTGGGAAATGAAAGGCTGTTTCAGTTTTTAAAGGAGTTTTCAAATATCATATTCTTCAAAATTTTAAATATTTCATGGGAATCAATGGTGTTGACCATTTTCGTCTCATGTTTTTCCTATTTATTGCTTTTGATTATTGTAATCTAGTCTCTACGGATGCTATGCACTAGTCCCTACAATTACTGAAGATGAATCCCTTCTTCTTGCATACAGCCGACCACCCCGCCACCACTGAACGTAGCAATATCGACAGTGAAGATGAATCCTGTTTAGCATTTTAAATGCCAATGGATTATTCGTATTCAATATTTCGGTATTAAGCGGGTAGATCTCAAGCTAGGTGCATCAACATTTCTTTCTCAGGCCCCTCCCATATTGCGACGTCAAAAAGTCATTTGTTCATCGCCTCTTTACAACTTGGCTAGAATCTTGGGATACGCAGACACACACACAAAAAAAACTACATTTTATAAAACCCACAATTGGGTTTTGGCCTATTCTACCTATACGAGAAGTTGTTGTCAAACTGACCCGCCTCCGTATAGGACACACTCGTTATACTCATCGTCATCTCTTCCTTTGTGAAAAGGTACCAATGTGTACCACTTGTAATATTGCTTTTAGTATTAAACATGTTTTGATAGTATGTCCTGATTTTAATGTTCATCGTCATAATTTTTTCTATTCATCTTCTCTTAAATTACAAGACCTGGTGGGTGAAACATACCATCCAAGTTTTTAAAACCATTGGCTTTTATTCTTGCATTTAGTAATCGTTGACTTTTGTTAATGTTTCACTTTTTATATGGCATCATTGTAATGCTTTTATCACAACAGGGCTTAATTTAATTTTTAATATAATCGAACATTAATTTCCTGCATTTAAATGTTGATACCTTCCGCTTTCATGTTTTTATTTGGTGTGATTTTATCGTCTGGCTTATTTCCTTATCGTTAACGTGGCACAGCATGGCCAAACATGGCTTTTGCGCCAGAAAAATCGATACAACCAACCAGCCAACCTCGAATTAGGTATTTAACATTTAACAAATAATCCACAATTTAAATCTCAATACTTGAATCGGTTTCCGATTATTGATCTTCGTCGAATTAATGCGATTCTTTCTAACTTCTGAACTTACTAATATATCGAAAAGTATTATTCATTGCGGCGTATTAGGAATACAGGTTTCTCTATTGAATTCTGATATCTACACGAGGTCATTACCAGTCTAAATTAAATATCAACAATATCGTAAATAATTTCAATTAAAAAAAGCTTTCGAATCAGTTTTAGTACAATGAGGATTTTGGGATTGGTTCAGAATTAGAAAAGAAAAACCATTAACAAAAATACAATTACAAAATACACTGGAAACTCATTTGCAAATACATTCATAGCTAAATTTGAGGTTTTGAACTGCGTTATATATTATTGCTAAATGAGTCACATGTTAATCTTATATGCTATGTGATGTTGTAACTAATAGTGAAATTTTTTTTATTTATCTTATTAACTTTTATTATATATTTATATTTATTGTTTATTACACTTTTGTTATTAGTGTTTAATATCTAATAGACATATTATTTTGCATATTTCATTGTTATTTCTTTATTTTTACGACATGCTAATATCTTGTAAAGTCATGAAACATTTGTTTTCTAAATTCAGTTTATATTTTATAATTTTCGTATGCTCTTTGTTAATTCTGTCTTTGTAAGTTCTGTTTTAAAATGTCTTATTATTGTTGGAAAATAAAAACGTATGGCAGGTTTAAAAGTCGCTGTTGTATCTACATGCAAAACTAAAAAAAATCAAAAATTTGATAGCGAAAAAACATTTTTTATAATCTCTAATTTTACAATTAAAAATAACTAAATCAACTAAATAACTCTTTTTTGCATTTTTGCATAAAACCATTTTTGTAAGCTTTTTAACGGCGACAAAATAAAAAAAAAATTTCCGGCTTGATACGATTATTACATATAACAACTGCTTCATAATTTGTGACTTTAAACCTTTGAGCCTGGAAATGAATTTTGAGAACTTTTGTAAAAATGCTTCTCATGAGTAAAAGTGTAATAATGACCCATCAATAAGGTCAAATCCAACTTTATATAAATTACTTTAAAAATTTGATATTTTTATTGGTTTGACTGTAGCTTTTTTTAATTGAATTGATTTTCGCTCGACTGTTTTTAAATTATCCACATATCCATTCTGGATTGATCGTATTTTTTTCTCCCAAATAATACAAAATCTGCCCTTGGATGCTTATTTCCCGTTCTCTCTTTCAGGCCCGTGAAACCGCTTGGATATGCACAATGGATGAAACCTTACAAACTGTGATAACCAAATTCGTTACAAGAAAGGTAAAATGTACAAATGAATGACTTATTGTATTTTGTTAACTTGCAAACCGGAACTCTTAACCGAGTCTCTTCTTAGGTTCATCGCCTTGTGGTGATCGACGCAAGGCGTGGTGTTGCTGGAATGATATCATTATCGGATGTCCTGCAATTTCTCGTCGTGCAGCCCATGGGTACGTTGCATATCTTTTATCGATAATAACCATAATCTAATTGTTAAGAATTGTTGTAGGAATGTTTGAAACATAATAATCTGGGTGTTCATAAGCACCTGAAAGATATCAGTTTCATATAAACATGGGTCATCTTGTGGTCTGTGGTGATATCTTAATAAGCCAGTAACTGCCACTAAACATGCGTGGCCACTTTTGTATAGCGGATAAGTTACTCGGCTGCAAATCGGAAGACCGCGGGTTCGATCCTTGGCGGAATTCAACCTTCATATTGGCACAATTCCGCCAAACTCTTACGCCAAAGGTCTATTATTTGAGAGTTTGAAGTAGATTCATAACTTTTAAATTTTAATTTAAAAGTTCATGAAAAACTTCTGTGTATTGTTTTAGAATTTATTCAGTGCTTAAAGAATTCCTTTTTTTTTTTCAATTAAAGATGAATTGCAAAAACTTGTGCAAATCTTTGGCTCATTTTTTTTATTACAACGAATAATGATAAATATGGAAAAAAAAGTTGTCTGTATTTGAATAAATTTTTTGTTTTAGAATTTAATAATTTTATAGCTGTAATTCATGTCTTAATACTTAATTATGAGTATTAAAAGTAAAGCTATAAACAAGCACTTTTGGTTGACAAGAACTTTTATGGATCTAAATATAATGAAAATGGGCTTTATAATAATTTGCTATCCGGTTTATTAAAAGTCAAGATTTATCGAATAATAAAGGGACTTTATAGGGCTTATGCTTTCAATCCAAAATATAATGTAAATGTATTGATGATGATCAGAAGTCTGACTTCTAGCTCAAATGAAGGTGACACACACATTCGCTTGCACAACAACTTTTTACGGGGGACACATTCATACATCACACAGATAGAACAACCATGCCCCCGGGACTCGAATCCGAGACGCCCAGATCACGGGGAAGACACGCTAGTGTCGTGTCTACCTGTCTTTTATTTGGTATTTATTTTGTTAACAGTACATAATGACTGTTGTTAACTGTAACCTAATTACTGTTTTGTTTTTGAACGTGCAATGATTTTAAATTTGTGTTGAGTGAGTGTGTGTTCTGAAGAATAAACGTAATGGATGCAATTAAATGCCTGCTTATTTTTTCTTAAACTTTCAGCTAACCTTTTAAAGGTCTTTCGAGTTTCTTAAAGCTATTATCAGTAGGCACAGTTCATAGATGCGCTGGTAGCGCAATAGCGTATTACTTTGTGATAATACAACACTAGCACTATGCCCGGACGCCGGCATGTAAATGAATTTAAATCTATACTTATAATAAAGCTCAATGTGTGTGTGTGTGTGTGTGTGTGTGTGTGTGTGTGTGTGTGTGTGTGTGTGTGTGTTGGCGCTCTACAGGTCAGATCGTTGAACCTACAGCTATCAAATTTGGTACATGTATACCTTGGAGGTTAGAAATGTGCACCTTTTTTCGAATTTTTAATTAGAATTTGAATTCATTAAAATTTAAGCAAAATTTCGACGTTTTTCCGCTATAACTTTCGAAAATATTATCGCACAAACATGATTTTACTTCAATTTAAAGACTTAAAAATTATCTTTCTAATGGTATCAGTGTTTTAATGTATAACATAAGCCTATATTTTTAATGAATTTTAAAGAAATATGTTAACCATGTTTTTTTGAGCACATGACTGGATAAAATAAAACAATGACGGAAGTTCAAATTAAAAAAAAAAAACTATCATCGTTAATCAAGTCTAAAGAAATGCAACTTTCAGCCTGTGACTGGATAAAATAAAAGAAACATCAAATGTGATATTTTCTAAAAAAATAAATGCAAGGCAAAGGTTTCGCTAACCGTTTGCAATATCTAAATAATTAATTCAACAAATCTTCTTTATTTTCGGTAAACCAGATTGAATTTAGACAGGATATGCATTGAAATCCCGACTTAATGGCATATTTCTATAATCGTTTGCAATATCTGTATCATTAATTCAATATTTTTTTTTTCCATTATAAAATGTGATAGTTTCTAAAAAAATAAATGCAAAGCCAAGGTTTCTATAATCGTTTGCAACATCTAAATCATTTATTCAATAATTTTTTTCCCTTTTTCACTTTCTTTAAAAAAACATTTTTAATATTTTGGCAGCATCACGGAAAAAAAAACGTTTTTAATTTCAGGCCAATCAATGCCCGGAATTACTTCAAGGCTAATGAATATGTGACTTAGTTGAAAATTTTAGAACGCATTACTCATGGCGAACCAGTTGGTCACCAAAGGCTGTTAGTTCATAATAAAAAAAAAAACTCTGTTCTTTCAGCGTTGATGGAAAGTGCCACCGTTTCTGATACAATCCTGGAAGGAACGGAAGGAGCTGTCGGTGGAACCGATGTAGAAGTGGAGGTCGACTCTCCCGTAGATGTAGTCTTGGCCACGGGTGTCGCGCACATGAAGATCGGCGAATCTTCGGAAACAACTGACGATACCCAAGAAGAAGAGGAGGCATCCGCCGACGACTGAGCCCCTCTTGCTCTGTCTGCGTCGACGATAACAGTGTACCTGAAATTTTTTCAAATACTCTAGTCTGTGTATAAAAACTGTGGGAATAGTTACTTAAGAAAATGTGGCAGTGCATAAGTTCGAATTTCCCACCCTATTGATCAGTTTTACTTTTTATTATTATTATCGTCTGTGATTCATAAGAAGCTTGTTTCATTCCTCTTTCAGTTGATGCTTTAAGTGTGTATAAATTTGTTCTGATGAGTGCCGTAATTAGAAACTTTTGCTCCCATTGTGTTCTGTTATCGTTATTTCATGTATATAAATCTGTATTTAAATATCATTTTGCTTGCCATTAGCAATTTAAAATTTTTTGTATCATAAATCACTTTTTTTTCATATGAATTTCCCCGTTTTGTTATTTTTTTCTAACACAAATATCAAAATAGTTTTTCCAGTGTATTGCTTACCCTATTAACCAAAATGTGTACATATAATATTGAAAATAAATGACTTTATTTGCACAAAATATCTTATGATATTCGGCCTTTTGAATGTCAACAATATTTAGGAATGTCATAACTTATTTTGTGCTCTTAGCGTATATTCTGAATGATGACTTTTGTAAAATCTTTACATTCAGGTGGTATAAATTATTTATTTAACAACTTTCTGAATATTTCTGAGATTGATTTAAGATGTATCAAAGAACCCTTGAGTTGTTATGGAATATTTAAAATTTGTTTTTGTAATGCATCTGAAAATTGTGTTAAATTAAATTTCACCAAAACTTGAAAAAGATATAGAAAGTTTATTTTTATCTGGATGTCTACTAAAATACGCCTGATATAAAAAAAGGTGTTATATTCATGGAAAAATTATGACCTGGTGGTAAGGTTTCGGCTTTGGGACTAGAGGGCTCCAGGTTCGAGACCTGATTCCACTGAAGAACCCTGTAAATGGGATATTTTTCATTATGCATTAAGAATATTTGCTTTCTCAAATATTTGTAACACATTGAATGACTGAAATTCACTGTGTGTACTTGAATGGCTTGTAATGAATTTCTAGGGAAAGTTTGGTATTGAAAATACTAGGGCACAAATCATTCCTAATCTGTTAAAGCAAGTTTCTGAGAATTAACATGAATTTACATTCTCTCGAAATATTCATTAAGTCTATTTTTTTCACTTAGATTCTCAAACATTAATCAGATTTGACTGTGCTGTATCAAAAATTTCCTCAAATCCTTGGTGAATTACTGACCAAACATATCGACTGCGTTTTAGAATTTTCCCTTTTCCCCCTATTAACTTTGTTACCCTCAATCTTAAAATAAAAAATTCATGTACAAAATATCCAAATAAGGAAGAGGAAATTGTTGAAGTTCCTAAAATTTGGGGATTTTGTTTGCTTTTTCTCTTATCAATTCCTAATGCCTTTTTCAGTAAAGGCGTGCAAACTTTTCAGATTTATTTTAAATACTTTGGTAAGCAAAATTTTTAGTTAATACTTGAATTCCTCTAAACAGTCAAATTTGTAAAATATAACACTGTATTTTTGCATATAAAATAGTCTATTGTTAAATAGAAAAATGTCCAGTTGACTTTGCTCACAAATGGTTAAGTTTAACATCGTAATCTTTGCTCATATTTCACATTTTAGATTAGGTAGTGACATGAATTAGTTTTTCAAATATTTTAGCAAGATTTCAATTAATTTCTTGGTTAACCTTTCTAATGCCATTTAAATTTCAAATAAAAAATTGTTTAATAAATATATAATTTTATATTCAAGAAAGCACTTACGGCTGTGAGTATAAACATCAACTTATATGTATAACTGCATTTCATAGCAAACAGATTCTCATGGTATTTGAATGGTTAACTAAATCTTTACTTTTTGTAAATAGCATCAATTGAAAAATATATTTAGAACAGAGCTTCTTAAATTAGGGTCTTATGAAATAATGTGGAGTCATTAAAAAAATTTGATAATTGCTGATAAAAAAAATCAGTCATTATATTGGAGTTATTTAATTTAAAAACTTGCAATTATTTGAATTGAACTTAATTTATCTTTTAAATAATGCTTTATTCATAAATTTTAAGAAGCTCTGTTGTAGAAGTTGTTGTTTTTGATTATATTTTGTAACTAAAGTACCAAATAATTTTTTGGTAAAGAAAAATATTAGTTTTAGTCTTGTTTTCTGTTATTTTTAGAAAGTATTGTAGAAAAATGTATATTTGAATGAAGGAAAAGATTCAGAATGTCAAAATACTATTTCTTATTGAATTATATAAGTTTGACCCATATTTTAGTAACAATATTATTTTTCATAAATTTTCTGTAAAACTGCAATTGTACGTTTACACAGGAGATTTTTAGTAATGATAATTTATTTGAATAAATTCTGTGTATGAGACGTGATAATAAACAAAATGTATTGAATTTGTTTTTAATACCGAATCAACAGTCAATTATTCTCCCCATTTACTTTAATTCTTAATACAAGTTAATACATCTGTGTAAAAGATTAAAAATGTTTGCACTTTTATATTGAAAATATGAAAAAGCATACATAACCCTTTTTTATATTTTATAAATTTCATACCTGACGTACAATAAAAATAATAGTAATTACATATCCTTCAGGTTTATAGTATATAATCTGTGCTGGCATGCTATTTTAAAAAAAAACACAATTAATCTTTTACACTCTGAAGATAATTAGATGCATAATCATACATTTGCTAACGTAAGGTTTCCTTTAAGTGCTTAAGAAATTCAAAAATGTATTGCAATTCCTAAACATTAATGTAAAATTTTTTAAAGATTATACGGTTTTTATGATAATTCATTATTTAACAAGAAAGGAAAATGCAGCTTAGGCTGGTTGCACACACAGCGTTTTTTTCTGGTCGCTTATTTTACCGACGCTGACATAATTGTAGTGTATTGAATTATACTTGAGCTTACACACTAGGCGGACAAATAAAGATTCGGTCAATCCGCCTTTGATCGGGCTCTGTGCAGACGCCCGCTGTCACTAGCGCTTTCGGATCATCAGATGCAAGATCCCAAATCCTTTTTTTTCTCCATTAATTGAATAAATAGAAATAAGTCAATTCCACCCCCCCCCCCTTTTCCTCTTCATTCGAAGACAAGATGATAATAATGATAGAATTTGTACTCTATTCATTTCAAATGACCCTTAATCAGTACTTAGTTTAAATAACACGGTTAAAGTAAATTTATTTGTTGATGAAATGATACTGACTCTTACGACGGAGTCGGAATTTAAACGCCGTGTGTGTAAGCATTTGATTTCTGGGAGTGGTCTTGGCAAAATACGGACAGAAGAAAAAAAACACTGTGTGTGCAACGAGCCTTACATAAGAAGGTATAATAAGATTTGACCATAAGAAACCGAAAGGGTAAGGATCATTTTGTTAAAAAACGACAGCACAGTCATTATAGTAAAATATGTTTTAAATTACTGAACTAAGTTTATTTTTCGCAATATATTAATAATCTGGTGAAGGTTTATCATCTTAAATGATTCAATTATTCCATGAAAATTCGAAATTATTATTTTGGGTAAAGTTCAGTCTTAGTTTTATTTCATCCTTTAAAATATTGCTTTTTATACGTCTTCAGCAATAAATTTTTCTTTAATATGTTTTTATATTGTTATTTTTGTTTGGGAGGCTATAAGTAAATATTTTCTTTCAGTGTGGCCAAACGATACCAGTTTTGCACTTACGTTTCGAACATGGCAACAAATCGATAGAGATTCTGCTTTCATTTTCTTTCAGTAGCCTAATTTTCTACTGAGTATTATACCAGCGTGTAAATAATTACTATCCTCAAATAGCGATATTTTGTGTGTGTGTGCATGTGCATTTTTAGGAAAGGTTCTAGATTTTTTTTTATAGTTTCTCTTAGGCTTAACACAGTTGACTCGGTCGACAGTCAATGATCTTATTTGCTAAGCAAAGAGCCGTACCACTGATACGCCTGATGCCGTACCATAGGTGTTTGTT
This sequence comes from Argiope trifasciata, assembly GCA_026543055.1. NCBI lineage: Eukaryota > Metazoa > Arthropoda > Arachnida > Araneae > Araneidae > Argiope > Argiope trifasciata. Next base: position 205,558 of record JAPMOQ010045993.1, on the reverse strand, counting down.
ATGTACCATTAAAACTTCATGTAAATAATCTTAGTGGATTGGGAAAAAAAATTTGTAGTGAAGGGGGACTTATGGATTATCTATTTTCGTAAGTCTGTTGCGAGAAAAAGAAAGCATTTGTAAATGATCCATGTACGATATTTCTGCGTTCATTTCAGATGTATGTAAAATTGACTCTTTTGTACAGTTCAATGTTTTTTCAGCATTGCTTATTCTGTAAATATTTTGAAAATGGAACTTATTTTTGAGAGCGTTTTTTAGCTATAAAAACAGATTGTTAATTGTAGATAATGTTTGTACTATGATGAAATGTTGATTTGCCTTCATAATATTTTAAATGTTGAGATTTGTATCAGATATAATTCTCGATTTTTAGTTTCCAATAATCATATGAATGTTCGATTGTTCGTATAAATAAATGAATGTAACTACATTCTTGTTGTTTGTATTATTTGAGACATCTCACACAACAGAAGACCACAAATATTTCATTTATAAACAGGTTTATTTCAATAATTTTTTTCTTTTTCATTCTACTGAAATATTTTCGAGAGTGCGTCCTATTTGCCAAAAGTTTCAAAAGTGAAACTCTAAAAACCTTATCACACGGCAATATATCATCGGTACGTTCCGTCGGCAAACGACAACGAAAGTGACGTCACTTCAAAGTTTCACATGGTTGGTTGAATTACGTTTGCGGACAATATTTCCGACGACGTTTTCGAGTTGGTTAGAAAAAGTTGTCGATTATGAAACTTGCTTGACCGGTTTTTGAGGGTAGAAACGGAAAAGTGCTGACGAAATTTCACCGTGTGATGCCTTAACCAGAAATAATATCGTTATCATGAGACTTTGAATAATGTACAACTATTTAACCCAAAAACATTTATTTTAATATTCTGATCATGCACCTTTTTTTAATAAATGCAGCAGTGTTTTAACATTTAACCACAATGACGTGTCTGAAAAGTGCATCGAAATAATGAATTAATTCACTTAATCTGCAATTAAGTGAAAATATTAAATAATTGGAAAAAGTCACTTCAAACGTATTATTTATTATGAAAGGAATTAAAATAATAGAAAATATTCCAATTAGAAAGCTATTAAATTCGTCATATAATTAGGAAGTTAAGTAAATTCTTATGCCAAGTGGTTAAACATTTTTGGCATATGTGTTGGCGGAATTGTGCCAATACGTAGGTTGAATTCCGTCAAGGATCGAACCTTCAAGCCCGAATGGTTTTAACTTAAGGTGTACGTATACACTTGAAGATTTATTTATTTTTTTAAATTTTAACTGTAAAAAGACAATTTTTTCACAGTAGGTCATAAATGTATGTTTAAAGTCATTTCAGTGGAAAAGAATCCTATTGCATTAGTTATTAATTAATGAATTAATATTTAATGAGTTAATTAGCATATTTTTTGAAACATGATATCTTAAATTCTAATTTGTACAGAGTCACAATTCTAGTTGCAAATTATGCCTAATATTAGTCTTCATGGATGAGCCTCAATCAAGTTATAAAAATGCATAGTTTTGTTTAACAATTTTATAGAAAAATTGAGATTTTTTCAGTAATTTTTATACTTAATTAGCTATATGAATTTTTTTTTTAATTACAGCTTTGATTGAGGTTCATCCCCTTCACTGTTTCATACAGATTATTTTGATATATAAATAATTGTATTTGGCTCATTTCTTGTTGAGTTATCATTGTTTGAATTAAGCAACATAGTAGGAAAATATCATTCTTCAGAAAATGAGTTTAAAAGAAAAACCGAAACTAGAGTTTTTAGTGAAAGTACCTCAAGAAAAATCCTTATAACTCGAGAAATATTCCAAATATGGACAACATCTTGGTATCGTTTGAAAGCTAAAGAATCAGAGAACATTTTGAAACAATAAAAAAATATTCGATATTTTGAACGATTTTCGAAGTTCCAAGTGTGTACTGTCTGTCCATCACAAGAACTCTGCTAGACGATCGTCTGTGTTTATGGCGGGCGTCATAGAAACCGGCTTTGTTAGGGAAGATCCATTTTGAATGGGTGAAATCGGACGGAAGTCATGGGGAGTATTCTTGTTATTGGCGTCAATTGTAGCGATAAGAAAAACTTGTTGCTCGTTCGTCTTCTCGCTTTAGTTGCTGTTGCACTATCTTCATATTCGCTTAGCTTACTTCTCTTATATTTTATTAATCTTTTCTTTGGTTAATATTTAATTGCATATAATTATTTTTTTGTCTCTTAATAACATATAAATTTAAATCAAATGAAATAATTACGATTAATTATATTATTGCTTTTATGTTAAATAAGATGCGTTTGCAGCGGATAATTTTATATTAATAACATATAAATTTAAATCAAATCAAATGAAATGATGACGATTAATTTTTTATCTTGCATGATTTTGCTTCTTAATTTTTTTTTCTTGCGCAGTCGTTAGACATGCAAATAATTATTTAGTTTTTCTATTTGATTTGCTTTACACTTTGTAAATTTATAACAAAAATATCAGATCTTTTCAATACTCCGAGTACGCAAATAAATTTTTACCTTTGTGATTTTTTTTAATAGTTTTCAACAATTAAATGTTATAATACATAATATCGCCTGTTTGGCGCTAAACGTTCCAGCTTGAGAAACTTGAATGAATTTCTACCTTCGGGAAATGAACTCTTCCTACAGTAACCTGTTTCTATGACGCCCGCCGTAAACATAGACGATCGTCTAGCAGAGTTCTTGTGATGGACAGACAGTACGTACACCTTAAATGATATTTTAGGTTATAACCCTCATTCAAATATTATCGTCTTATTAAAAGATATCCAAACTTTTCTTCAGATTTAATTGTATCTTTTTAAGAATGCTTTAATTTTTTTACACGGAAACCATGTCTAACAAATGTCTGAGGCTGTATGACTGAATCTAGTCCTTGTGCCATAAAACCAAACTGAGAGTGGCTCCATTTAGATGACTCAAGTGCACAACAAAATAGATATTAGGATATCAAAATAATACTGTCGTAATTTGACAGCTAAAAATGGCATACTGTGATGTTCTTGAATATTATGCACACGATTCAATTGAAATTAAACATAATCTGCATTCCCAGCGAAGACTAATAATCTCGATGACAAAGATGGTTAGTCTTAACCTTCGAGCTGGCGCGGCCGTCATATCAACACGAAAGGTCGCGCGTATTTTCCCACATACGCTATAGTAAAATATAAATTTTCAAAAGCGTAAATATTAAATTTATATTGCAAATAGCTTAGGATTAATAACTACAATCACTTTAAACATTTTTACCTAAAAAGATGCAGAAACAATATAAACATAGATTGCAATTACAATATAAAATGATCGCAGGTTAACTGACTTGCTTTTAAAATAATATAAATGAAATTGTCGATATTTTAACCGAAAAAAATTGCATATAAAATATAGAAATGCGAAAATACAGAATTTATGTATAAAAAGGAAAAAATAATTGAAAGTTAGACATGAAAAGGAAGAAAATAGTTAGATTGTTGTTTCATTGCAGCGTTGCAATTTCAACAAACGTGTTTAGTGTGCTCCAAACATATAAATTTCTGGCAAATCTCCAACATAACCTCGTGATTCTAGTCTGCTTATACCACAAACTTACGACAACAACTGAAAGCAGGTCCAAGGGAGGGGGACAAACAGCCAAGGAGAGGCGTTCCCAATGCCACCAAATCTGAAGGTATAAAACGAAATTCATCTTTAGTGTATCTCTCACATACACGCGCCCGCAGGAAGGTTAAGTAAGATTTATAAATAATTTTTCTAACCGCAAAAAAAAAATTAAAGTTCATTATGAACTTAAATGAAGACGGTGTAATTGTTATAGTAAAATATAAATAATAAAATAAAAGTGTACTTTTAATTCTTGGTACTCGAGTAGCGACACTGAGTTGCATGCTTAATTTAGTCTTAAAACGCATGTAATTCCCTTTTTTTATTCATTTTCGATGCATTTACTTCGATTAGCAACCAAAGTTAGTGTGATCTCGGTAAAGATATATTTGTATTGTTTGATTTAAGCTTGAAAGATGCATTGTAACTCGATACCGCCGTAGCGACGCTGGTCGAGTGTATACTTGTATAAATGGAAATGTTTATAATTTTTACGGTCTCTTTTCCGTAGTTCAATGAGTTTATTTTATCTAATAACTACTCACTATTCTATTTTTAAATCCCTTAACTACTTAATGTCAAGTGTTGTCTAATATAATGACATTGACTATATTGACTATGGCAAGTAGAGCTCATTTTAAAATATTTAAATTATTAGCGTACACTTTTTTTGAGAAATCGGATTAAGAAAAGTACCAGAAGCTTCGAAACAAATATGAGTGTTTGTTAGTGTTTTATAACGCATGTTAGAGCTAAGTAAATAAAACAGTATTCTTCTTCTTGCATACAGCCGACCACCCCACCACCACTGAACGTAGCAGTATCGACAGGATTTGTTGTGGTCGACTGCTGAATAAGTATTGTCCAACCTTACATTGACCGAACAGTCAAACTAACATTCCTTTCGGGGCAGTAAATAGCTGTCTTTCTCCCCATCTGCACTCTGTTAAACAGTTGGAATGAAACTCAATCTTTAACATCACATCCTTCAGGGTTTTGAGATGAACTGGTACCATCAATACTAAACTTAAATCCTTATTGACAATCTTCAGGTCCTTTTTTAACTCTGAGATCTCCATACATTCCATTAACCCCTTGCGTACCAGGTAACCACTAGTGGATACATGCTATGTATAAGGCAAAGTCCCATTGTAAGCTCATGTGGATACATGGCTTCTTTAGGTGTACAACCAGAGTAACCAGCACAGGAAATATCAAAAGGTAGATTTTCTTTTATTGGGATTGTATAAAAACATTTTGGATTCATTTTGTCTGCAGTTGACAGAAGAGTGGAAACAGGGGGAGGAGGAGTGCAAAATATCTGTGTTACAAAAATCTGAAAAAATAGGAAAATTAAAATTACAAATCTTTGTGAAATTTCTCGAAATGTTCCTTGGAACAAAAAGCTTTTTTACCTGCATACATGAGTGCATTGTCATTTTAGTTTTTTTCAACATCGTAGCACACCCAACAGCGTCGTAACGTCAAGGTCAGTATCCCCAGAAATCTGGGATTTCCGCGTGCGTTAGAGAACGCCGCCTGGTACGCAAGGGGTTAAATGGTAATAAAATAAAACACAAACTACCTCTACCTCAAAGTTTATTCTCTCTCCCATGATTAAAAAAACCACCTTTTCTCCAGTGTGTTTATATTTGCAGTGCGTACTAAACACTCCCACATTAACGCGATCTGAAATATTTCTGTCTTATAGATTTTTCTCGATATTCCTTCTGTTCAAATGGTGATTGTAATACTAAGATGGTGATTTAGAGAGTTGTTGTGTATTTTGAAATGGCATTGACAGTGCCTACAACATAAATAAGAAGAGAAATTTGGAAATGATGGAATTTCAATCCCCGAAATTGTTAAATGAAGCCAGTGGAAGGTATATTATCAGTTGGATTTATCTATTATTGCTAATTGCAGCTGATATTCATTTAGCTCATAGTTCACTTTAACAATTCAAATGACATTTTCGAGAAAATTTTTCTTTTGTAATAATCAAAGTTGTTACTGGGTTTTTTGAAATTCTAGGAATATAAATTTATGTTCGCCTGGAATACTATCTACCAGGATTAGGCTTTCTGTTCTGTTGGAAGAAATCTATCAATATATTAAAAGATTTTTTTTTTTGGTAAAAAATCTTTATTTTGAGATTCTTTTGCAGTCTGCGGTCCTGTCTTGCGCTTTGTTCGCTGAACCCTCAATCAGCCTCACTTTAATAACACCGACTTTCCCCGCCAAGATTGCGACATTTTCGTTATAGTGCCTGACAAGTGTTAGATGTTAATAAAGTTACATTCAATACCAGATATGACGAGTTACCATTCAAAAAAACTTTTAGTTTGGCGATTTACATCAAAGTGTCCGTATCATGACCTTGAAGTCTAATTTTAATGTCAAGAATATTTAAATCGAATGTTCTTTTAATTCCCATTGCCAAATTTTAAAAAAAATTCTTATCTGTTACCTTGCGTGATTTGATGGATGGAACACACCATCCAAATCTTTTTAATTTCTTGAAAGCTAGTTTTTTTTCCTTATATTTGATAACCCCTGTTCTTTGCTTACGTTGCGAATTTTCGAACAATTATACCAATTTAATACTGTTTTTAGCACAATTTTTATAAAGTTCTTTTGACCTTTGAATATTTCATGTCCTTGATTTTAACTTTTAACCATATGCGTGGCAAAATTTAGCCAAATATAGCTCTTGTGCCCAAAATTCCATAACAATACCATGCCCTCACCTTTACACCCTCAAACAATTAAGAAAAAAACTGTCAATCTTTACATCATGTCCTTCAGGCTTTTGAGATTATCTGGTACCATCAGTATTGAACTTAAATCATTATTTTAAATCTTCAGGTTTTTTCTTAGCTCTGAAATTTCAATGCATTCCTTTAAATAGTGGTAGCGGGTTCTATTACACTGTTGGTTTGGTTCCTCGACACCATTCTAAGGCCACGGTGGCCTGGTGGTAAGGTCTCGGCTTCGGAACTGGAGGGTTTCAGGTTCGAGACTCGATTTCACCGAAGAATCGCCGTGTAAGCTGGTCTGGTACACGTTAAATCCGTCGGGGCCAAACGTCCTCCCGCTGGTGTGGTGTGGAGAGGGGGATGCCTGCTCAGGTGTCGTCCTCGTCATCTGACCGTGGTTCAAAGTTACAAGGTTCGTCCCAAAATATCCCTAGTGATGCTTTACCCCGGGACATTAAAATAACTAAATTAAACTCGACACCATTCGGTTTCAATCGAGTTCAATGGCAAATTTTCAACTAGAACAAGGTAGGCAGCTGCTTGGGGCCACTAGGCGAAGGGAATTGCTAGCAAATCAAATATTTTCTTTTCCTAGTTAACGAATAAAAAAGTTTGAAGAAACACATAACCTATGATTGATAAAATATCAGAATAATATTAACACTTCAGAAAATATAATAGATCAAATCCTTGCATGTTCCATTGCGTTCAGTTAGTTATTAGATTATTTATGAAAGCAGTCATGCTTTCAAATAATGTTGCATATAAACGTCTGTGTCTATAACGTATAAAAGATACTATGATATCTGGAGTCATAGTAGATAAATAAAAAGGAATATATTCTCCTATAGTGGATAAAATTAGAATTATTAATCTAAAAAATTATCAATATGTTAAAAATACACCGAAGTGCAAAGTTAAAACGATCGATGCTACATATCATAATATGCAAAGCATATTATGATATGTAGCATTTTCTATGAGCATACTAAAATAGAAAATATAACGTTTTTTAAACATATCCACAATTTGACCACCACTATACACTGAAGTTACAAAAGTCATGGGAGATGACTGTTAATATCGTGTCGGTCCTCCTTTTGCCCGGCGAAGTGCAACAACTCGACGTGTCATGGAGTCCACAAGTCGTTGGAAGTCCTCTGCAGGAATATTGAGCCATGCTGTCTGTATAGACGTAAATAATTGTGAAAGTGGGGATGGTGCAGGAGTTTGGGCACGAACGGACCTTTCGATAATGTCCCATAAATGCTCGATGGGATTCATATCGGGCGATCTAGGTGGCCAGATCATGCGCTGGAATTGTCCGAAATGTTCTTCAAACCAATTGCGAACAGTTCTGGCCCGGTGACATGGCGCATTGTCATCCATAAAAATCCCATCGTTGCGTGGGTACGTGAAGTCCATGAATGGCTGCAAGTGATCTGCAAGCAACTGAACATAACCATTTCCAGTCAATGATCGGTTCAGTTGCCCCAGAGAACCGAGTTCATGCCATGTAAAAACAGCCCACACCATTATGCAGCCACCACCAGCTTGAACAGTGCCTTGCTGACAGTTTGGGTCCATGGCTTCGTGGGGACTGCGCCACACTCGAACTCTACCATCAGCTCGTAACAACTGAAATCGTGACTCATCTGACCACGCCACGGTTTTCCACTGGTCTAGGGATCAGTCGATATGCTCACGAGCCCAGGAGAGTCGCCGCAGGCGATGTCGTGCTGTCAGTAAAGGTATAAGAGAGCTCCTAAGAGAACTCCATGAACATTAATAGTTAATTGCTGGAACCGAGGTCCAAAATTAATTAACTGGAAAAATCCAATCTCCCTTCTGTAGGAAAGGAATCAACAACCAGAACAGCCTCGCAATTTTTGAAGAGGCTGCAACTGTTATTCTTCAATGTAAAAACCTGTAAAATTTCTTCATTTTAATACTTTTACCCCACTTTAATTCATATAACTACCAAGCTGTATAAAAGGATATCACTAGAACGGCCTCCAAACTTGTGAGGAGGCTGCAACTGTTCTGCACCAATGTAAACCGCCTGTAAGTATTTACTCATTATAATTTTATTGTTTTTACACTTACCTAACCATAATTACCATAAAAATATCAACTGTAATAAAGGAATCCACCTTAGAACGGCCTCGCAGTTTGTGAGGAGGCTGCAACTGTAAGGCAACGATGTAAAAGTTGTATATATCATTGTATATGTTTTTTTTTTTTTGTATTTATATAACCAAGATGTAAACCCTTTTTGAACTTAATAAAGTTGTTCGGGGTACGGTTTTCATGAAAGGGCGACATAGCACCATGGGGATGCGGTTGCTCTTTCTTTCCACATATGTCCACCAAACCGACAAGGAACCTTCAGGGCTTTACGCTCGGGGGCATATAGTGGCGTATAATGTCAGTAAAGGCACTCGAGTCGGTCTTCTGCTGTCATAGCCCAAGGAAGACAAATTTCGCCTCACAGTCCTATCGGACACGTCCCTCGTACGTCTCACATTGATTCCTGCAGTTATTTGACGAAGTGTTGCGTGTCTATTAACATTGACCATTCTACACAGACGTCGGCGGTCTCGGTCGTTAAGTGCAGGTGGTCGCCCACTGCGCTGTCCATGATGGGATGGGATGCCTGAAATTTCATACTCTCGGCACACTCTTGATACTGTGGATCTCGGAATGTTGAATTCACTAACGATATCCGCAATGGAATGACCCATGCGTCTAGCTCCAATTAACATTCCACGTTCAAAGTCTGTTAATTCTTGTCGTGCCGCCATAAATCACGAAAAACCTGTTCACATGAATAACTTGAACACAAATGAAAGCTCTAGAAAACGAACTGCGCATTTATACTTTTTCGCTGCGATACTACTGCCATCTGTATATTTGCATATTGCTATCCCATGACTTTTGTCACTTCAGTGTATTGTCTGTAATATTATGGCATAAACATATCCATTTAGAAAAATATTTAATCACATATAATGTATATGAAAAATAATATTTTAATCACGTTTGGAATAAAATATTTGTAACGTATTTGCTTGTTCTTTCTTGCAATTTTTTTAAGTATGCAAGATTGATGAAATTTTCTTTAAATAAATACAAATATTTTGCTTTTAAGTATTTTATTATTTGTAATAAATAGGTAAATCAAACATAGATAAAACAAACAGAAATTTCATTAGTATATTAACAACCAAAACATAAACACTGAAAGTAAATATAATTTTTTAAACATAACTATTTAAAAAATGTGCTTAACAAATGTTTATATTTTAAATTTAAAATACATAAATATTTTTATAATGAGTGCAAGAAAAAATGCGTAACATTAAAAAGAAGATAAATTTTCGTGTTTTTGTCTTTCAAAAATTAAAAGTTCTTACTATTTAAAAAACGATTTAAAACTGAAGCACAAAATAAAAATTAACAAAAAAAGTTACAGATAATTAGAAATTTTAATAGAGATAAGAATCTTTAAAACTAATATCTATTAACAGATAATATATTTAGTTGTTACTGACGACAAATAAACAGATAGCCGAGTGCATCAAATGCAAAATTATCATTTTGAAATATGAATTATAATTTACTATAATTATCATTTTGCTCATGAGACTATATAAATCTTGTTTATCGATTCAATCCTAATCTCGACTCAAGTCTGAGAAAGAATACACATTAAGTACCAGGTTTTATTACAATGGGAAAAAACTCAGTTATACCAAGTATAAAATCAAACACAATTGAGTATCAGTATCAACTGTATTTGGTACTTCAAAACCAGATATCAACCTTTTATTTAATACGACTGGATTTGTACTCGATTTTACTGCATCAGGTACAAGTTGATACTGGCATTCGTTTGCATCTGATGAAACCGGTAATCGATTCTTTTACCGTTGTGAGGAAACCGGATACTTGGTATTTATCGATTTTCGCACTTATGTCCAGTGTGGTATATAATGTCGATACTAATATGATTCCGATTTGGGATTTCCTCTCTTCAGAAGAGGTGTTAATGAAAATGTGCCGATAACCTGAATCATTAGAGGAAATGAATATGTCCATGGAAGAATTAGAATTGTTTGTCATTATTTAAAAGAATGTATAGATAGAGAATGTATAGAATGTATAGAAACTTAGAAAGAATCTCAAAGTTGAAAATGAAGATATAAGTTCGATGCTGATGGCATCATATAATCTTCAGTATATGAAAAGTGACACGAAGAGCTCATTATACATTGGGTGCCATTTTATATATTTGTCTCTGTTTCCAGATTTTAAGAAATATTCCGCAGCTGGTGATATAAAATTTTTCAGCAAAGTAAAGGAAATAGTCAAAGCTTCTCAAATGAGATATAATTTGTCATAGCTAAACATTAAAAAGATTTAGTATTATATAAATTATAAGCACTGAAAAAATCAAAGAATTAAGAAAAGAAACAAGATTTATTATTTAAAGGAAATAAACTAAGAAAATCAGCTTTAAAAATCAATGTTTATTGTATAAAATATATACATTAAATATCTGTTATACATTAAATGATCACATGTGTATATTATGATTGTATGATTGAATTGATAGATTTCTAATATCTCTATCAAAGGAAGTATATTAAAAATGTAGGAAGATAGAAGCATAATTAAGAAATCTGTTTAGAACTATTACACACACGCGCACACACAAAAATATATTTTTTCACCATAACGTTAGTGGTGATAATGCCAAGTATATGAATGCTTTGACGGAACAATGATATTATTTTGAATTTATATATTTTATTGCAAAAAAACATTATTATTGCTAATTTCGTTTAAAATTTAGTTTTAAAAAATTCATTAAAATCGAAGAAAAAAATGGAATTGCAATAAATTCGATGTCATTGAAAAATATTTTTTAAAAATCTATAAAAATGTAAAAAGACTTTTGTTCAATAAAACACTTCGAAATTACCTTGGAAAGAGTTCAAACTTCCTGCGATTTTTAATTAATTAAAGTATTATTTTAATTCTATTGATTATTTAAATAATGAGTTGAATTAAAAAATAATTTTGGAGGATATTTGCTATTCATTTTATATATGAAACTATTTTTATTCTCTGAATAATTTTAAGGTATTTTGAAGTAAGAATACAACGAAAAAATTCACATAGTCTTATTAATGGTCTTAAATTATTTTAAAATTTACTAAGAATTCTCTAGCTAAAATGATTGAGTTCTTGTTTATTTGAACTATTAGTAGTAGGTTGGAATTTTCTTTACATTCGATAATTACAAAATAAAAAAGTATTTGTATTTTTTTCTTCTTTTTATCTCAAATTACTAACTCAATTTTTATATTAACAAACATGTGGTGCCATCTAGTAGTTTTTTTATAAACACTTTATTTAAAAAATAAAAGATCTGTAAACAATTCAATTTAGTAATGGTATAACAGCCTTTTTTGTCCTATACAAACTACATTGTTTACCTTTAAAATTCAATCGAAAACGTGACAACCATGTTTCTAAGAATGTATTTCTTGAATTTTAAAAAAATACTAATCATTCTTTTGATTTCAAGAAAATGTTCGTAAAACTCTTCAGATTATTACAGTTAGATTAAATTAATATGTAAGGTATCTAGTCATCATTCCTAAATGTATCTTAGTACTTATAACTATAAAAATATTTTTTCAGTTTCACTTCTTCATCTTTAAAATATGGCATCTGTATCCATTTGAGTTTGTACCAGCGCTATAAATCCAAACCTTGAAACACGTAATGACACAGAATATTTTCCCTGCCAACGCAGTCTTATGGCTAGAAAACACATTTTACGCAATTACGAGCAATCTGTGAGATGGTGAATAAGAATAATTGTTAACAAAATTGTTGAAATTAGAAAAATGAAAACTAATCATAGTTAACAATCGAGGATTTAAAAATTGAAATCTAGTTTTCAAATTAGCCTCACGACAATTATAATTAACAATAAGAGTTTTCTAATCTTAATGATTAAAAATTCATTTCCTTTTAACCTTTTTCCCTACAAAGCTAGCGAATTCTACTCTACCAAGCCGGTTCTAGTTTCAAACAAGGGATGTTTGATGTTAAGCGAGATGACACTAAAAATTTCTTCATTTTCCATCTTGAATCCCTAGTTTCAAACCGAAATCGGTTCGCCAGTATGGAATTTCTACGGCCTGTTGTTCCAGGTCTGTAATGAAAGGGTTAAGAGGTATGAATGTATTTTTACAAGTGTTTCAAATTATTATTTTTTCACTATTGAAATCAATCTTAACTATTATAGGTAGATCAATTATCAAATTGAATAAGATATATAAAATGCAATTCTTAATAAAACTTCAAAAACATATTTTCTACTACTGAGACGTGGAAAAAAATGTTGCATTGGTGTTAACACAATGGCGGATTCCCGATTAGACAGACTAGGCAACTGCCTGTAGTCGTTACATATAGAAGAATCAGAGGCAGATTGATTAAAATGTGGATGCTCTTATGTGGAAATATTAGAAAATGTAGAAATGTGGAAATATTGTGATATTCTTATCCTAATATTACTAGGGTTCATATAATTGGCTAAATTCCTTTTATTACGCTCATTTAGTTATTGAACATATTAATAAAATCAACAAATAATATATAATACATAGTAGACACAAAGCAGTCTGAGATTATAACGAATACATAAAAAAATACATATTCGCAAAATATATTATATTTTGCGCATATATATTATTTTGCGTATATATATTATTTTGCATATAAAAATATTATATTTGCGTATTTTATGTGTAAATATAAAAATATAAAAAAACAAATAAATATATTAAGGATAAAAAATATATTAAATTATAAAAAAACAAATAAAAATAATAAAAAATGCTATATCTTTGCTAATAAAACATACTCTTTGAGGTTTCACCAATTCGTGGCCTTCACATTTTGAAGCTTCAACAATTTTTCACTTCACATTTCCTAATTCATCAGAATTTTTGTTGACTCACCCAACATAATAATCTTTATTTCATTTAGAGCATCTTTTCAATTCGATATATATTTCTAACACTGACTGTTTAGAAATTAAGTATTGGGACACGTTAGAATGGGGAACTTGCATATATAATACATATTTTCCTGGCATACAACAGATCAAGTTAACTTCACAGAAATTTTAAAGTTCACAGAGCACTTTTCTTGCATTTATCTTTCTAAAAAATGGCATGTTTGCTTTTTTTCTGACAAGCATGTGCTTTGTCAACTTTTAATTTGAACTTTTGCCAACGAAATGGCAATACAATGATAAAAGCTAAATTTTTCCCACACAGGAAACGTGCCCGAAAAAGTTTCATTTTATTTTTATTTCTAGTGAAATAAATATTGAGAAAAAGTGCTTAAAATATTTTTTTTTAATTCATTAAAAACAGAAACTCAAATTGTATGTTAAAAAATTGATACGATTGAAAAAATAATTCTTGAATTTCATTTTGAATTTGAATTTTTGGGTGTTATTGCATTAAAACGTCAAAATTTTGCTTATTTTTAAATAAATGAAAAGAATAATTAAATTTAAATTAATTGAAATTAATAATTAATTTTTAATTAATTCAATTTTGTTTAATTTGAGTTATTAAAAGAAATCTGTCCTTTCAAATTCCATAATTTTCTGATTTTTTTTCTTTCCTCCAATCTCTCTCTCTCTGTATGTATGTATATATATATATATATATATATAATGTTGGCATATAATTTTTGAATCAGAAGGCAGTTCCGAAGACAGTGAAGACACTTTGCATTTTGAAAATTCACTTTAATTCAACCCATTAATTCATATTTTATTTACAATAGGCGTAAATAAGGCACATCAGCACACAGCGCGGCACAAGAGCAATAAAGACAAGTAGAAAGAGAAATTATCCCTGAGATATGGATAAGGGAAATATTTCTTCACAGTGCTTATATACAATAAGGTTTTGATAGGGATTTTCCCAACACTCTCTGAACTAGGCAAAGGTAATACAGGGATCTTTTAGAAAAATTTATTAGGCCGTCAGATTTTTATCCCTTTACTCGGAGAACGGGAATGCGTGACTTTTAAGTCGATTCCTCAATTTTATAAAGCTGCTGTTGAATTAATTAGTTAGTAAAAGTGGAATGGGATCAGGAAATAAGATAATATTTTAGAATAAAGATAATGTGGGTCTAAATTTATCTTAAAATTAAAGAATTAATTAATTTAAATTATATATATATATATAATATGTTGACAAATCTGAATTTAATCTGGAAATACATAACGAAAATTTTGTTACTTAAGCTTTACTGTCATAAATTTATATTTATTTACCTTAAATTACTAAGATATAGCAATCCTATACAATAAAACTAATTTATTTATGGCCTCAAACATAAAATTAAATGAAATTTAGTATTTAAAACAAGTTATAAACGAAACATTTATCTTACATCTTAAACTATTCAGTTTTTTTTAATTAATCGTAGTTGCCTAATTCTATATAAATGAGAGTAAAGAATATGGAGAAAATTAATTCAAAATTAATCAAAAGAATTTTAATTGTTCAAACAAAATTCCTTAATATATGAATTTCATAACTTCAAAAGAGTAATTGCTGTATAGATATAAATTTATTTCGCATATCATGGAAATTTCTGAAATTTTTTAGATCAAATTTTATATTTAGATAACTTTCTATCTGCTTTTCAGAATCTATCATTTCAGAACTTTCTATGTGCTCTCATCTTGAAAATGTCATGTTTCATCTCGTAAATTTTTGTGGTACTTGCATTATTGCCAAAGAATGATAACAAACTGATACTTCAAAAATATTTGAGATGCCGCTATATTATATTAACCGAATATGAAAACGTTCGGCTCTCACCCAATAGCAACAATACAACCAATTTGCCAACCAATCAACTTGTCTTACAACATTATCGGATTTAGGCATCCAGTCAACATTGGATATGCTTTTCTTTGATTAGACCAAGGAATTCACACAGTTTAC
>JAPMOQ010045993.1:167541-190055 GCA_026543055.1 Argiope trifasciata | reverse complement strand
GACCAAGGAATTCACACAGTTTACTTATAATGTGTATTACAATGTGTGCAAGTAACTATAAGTATAATGTGTACAAGTAACATTATCGAATTTAGGCATCAAATCAACGTTGGATATGTTTTTATTTGATTAGACCAAGGAATTCCTACATATACGTGTGTACTGATAGCCAACAAGTGCAATTTAAAATGCCATGGTAGCATTTGAGAATAACTTTCGTATTTAAATATTTTCACCGGAAAAAAAACCAATTTACAAAAAAGGCATTATTCAGGTACTCCAAATATTAATGTTATATCGATACAAACAGCCTCCATGGCTTTCAAAAAAATGTATATTTATCAATTTATCTGAATCGTGCATTTTTAAATTGAAGCTTCCAACCTCATTTTTTTTCGGAGACATCTTTCTAGACTTTTATTGAGGCTTCAGTAAATGACAAAAACTGATTCAAATTGAAGAGCCCTTCTTTTTTTCGAGCCCAAAAAGTACCAAAACGAAACCAGCGAGTGCTGATACAAAGCGAAAGAGTCCCTTTGTCTCTTCTATTTACGGAAGAGAGCACTCGTCTCGAACCCTTCCCTCCCTCTTGAAAAAATGACGCATTTCAGAGACCCTCTAAAGTTCGTTGAATTGTCGAAGCAGACATTTTCATCTCTCGTATATATGGAGGTTCTATTTTCAAATTAAAAGAGGGAGGGAACATTTGCAAATTTCATGCAAATGGGTGCACTTAAGATTTGCTCTGCTCCTTTACTTTAGAATGCAATTGCAGTATCGTAATATTTTTAAAATAACAATTGATACAATGAAATGCTGACTATTCGTTCGTTATTTTGATACTTGTTATTACTGATGCAACAAATTATCTTAGAGATTTTGTATGACAGCAGTGTACTACGAAATAGAAATTCGATGTAGTGTTGTTGCTACTTAAAAATGACTTCTCATTGCTAAATGTATGACCGTTGTTTTAGAAGTGATATTAGTTTTTTCTCGATTTCAGTTATTTTTATTCCTTTAAATTAATAGCTAAAGTACAGATTTCGAAGATGTTACAATTGCATAACAGGGATTCTCTAGTTTAGTTTAGTTATATTAACGTCCTGTTTAAACCAACACGAGGGCTATTTTGGGACGGACCTCGTCATTTTGAACCACGGTCAGATGACGAGGACGACACCTGAACTGGTACCCCCCTCTCCACACCACACCATACTAGAGGGAGGAAGTTTAGCCTGGCAGATTTAACGTGCAAGAGGTCCCCTAACACAACGGTTCTTCTGTAAAATCGAGTCTCGAACTTTAAACCCTCCGGTTCCGAGGCCAAGACCTTACCACCAGGCCACCGCGGCCCCAGGGATTCTCAAAATTTCAGGCCGTCGGTGGCCTGGTAGTAAGGTCTCGGCTTCAGAACCGGAGGTTACAAATTCGAGGTTCGATTCCACCGACGAACCACGGTGTAAGCGGGTTTGGTGTTTGGTCCGTCGGATCTTAACATTATCCAGCTGGTGTGGAAGTTTCGAGAGGGGGGGGGGAAGCTGAAATGTCACCTGACTGCAGCTCAAAACAACGAGATCCATCCCAAAACATTGCTTCAAATATTGGACGTCAACATTGCGATTTCTTCTTTTTAAAATCCGAATCTCTAATAATTACTTTATCCTCCAAGCATTGTATTTTTTCCAGAGACAGCAACATACGTTTTTTCCTAAGGAGATTTTATGGGCCAAAATATGTTTTGTGACAAAATATTTATTATTTAATATAATTTTACTAAATATATTTCTAATGTATTACCTTAACTTGGATAAATCTGAATGACTAGACTACCTCAACAGCAACATAGAAGAGAACTATAGTTGAATCTTAAGACCACAACCACCTTTCAGCCCTTCCTGTGGGAAGCACGTCCCGTCTTCAATAGGCGTTAGTCGACTCCACCAATTCTTTACCCACTGGGATGACTTGACCCGATCAAATGACAGAGTGGAATTCCAGATAAATTCTTTATTTACAGCCATATAATATTAAGGAAAATAAATGCATTAGTGGAGAAATTGGTACGGTTTGCCAATATTTAATGGAATGTTTGGAGATGTAAGAGTTAAGGAAGGACCTGAAGATTGTCAATAATGATTTAAGTACAGTACTGATGGTATCAGGTAACCTCAAAACTCTGAAGGATATGATGTTAAAGATTGATTGTTTCATTCCTACTGTTTGAGAGAGTACAGATGGAGAGAAAGACGGCAATTTACTACCCTGAAAGGAATGTTAATTTGACTGTTCGGTCATGTAAGGTTGGACAATACTTATTCAGCAGTCGACTACAACAAATCCTGCCGATACTGCTACGTTCAGTGGTGGCCGGGTGATCGGCTGTATGCAAGAAGAAGAAGAAGCCTTCTAATTCAACGGAAGAAGAGTATATTCTAATTTAGGTTAAATATTCGCTATTTACACAACAGTTGAAGGTTGAAGGTCTACCGCGGAAACAATTCATGGAAAGAATCCCCCATTCATTCCAAGAAAAACTCCACAAGACGCTAACATTGAGTTATCCAGAACCGCTACCAAGGTGAAGCATCTAAAACTCAATTCGCAATCCAGAAGTCTCTCTCTATCAATAGTCCAGCCGCACTTTTCGCTGTCCAAAGTCCATGGTCTCAAATTCCATTCGTCTACGCCATTTTTCCATCGACCAATCAGCCAGCAAAAATTCCTCTCAATTGACGCTTCTGTCTTTCGTAGCAAAGGTCCCGATGACTTGGTGGTTAGGTCTCGGCTTCGTAATCGCAGGGTTACAGGTTCGAGGTCCGATTCCACCCAAGAGCCGCCGTGTGGGTCTGGTGCACGTTAAATCCTTCATGGCCAAATGTCCTCCCGCTGGTGTGTTATAGAAGTTTGAAGAAGGGGGTGCCAGCTCAGGTGTCGTTCTTGTCACCTGACCGTGGCTCAAAATGACGAGGTTCGTCCCAAAATAACCATGGTGTTGCTTCAAAACGGGACATAAGTATAACTAAACTAAACTAACTGTCTTTCGTGATGTCGGACTGTCCATCAGTGATGTGTCCTAGCCATTACACTCTGGAACACGTGTCAGTGATCCCATCACAAAGGGACCACCTGGAATCCAGCTGTAGGACACATTTTCTGTGAAGGAAGCGTCAGTTTTCATCTCCACAAAGAACTTCACGTGTGGTTCAATGACCAAATGCGAACGGTCGAAGAAAAGGATATTCAGTATCTCAAAAACTGGTGGCCTTTAACAATGGAAGCGTTAATAGATTGTGAGCAGTTGTCAGGAAATGCCACTAATCGGGAATAGGACAGGGGAATGTTATACCATCTGAGTGACAAGAATCAACCACCATACCGGAAGTTTCTCACATTCATTTATGAGATGCTCCCCGGTGAGAGATTTGAGTAGTTTGATGCTAATTTTAAATTCACATTGGAATTTTGCAAATTCTGGGAAGATACATATTGACTCGCAACCCACAGTTTGAGAGTTCCTTTACTGAAACAATATTTATTAGATTTGGTAAAGATACTAAATTCAGTTTTAAAAAATTGCAATATTTCCAGTTTGATAAATTCTTTAATTTTCCATTCGTTTCACGACAAATTTATGTGAATTGGTACTTAGTTTTTTAAATTCATTCTATCAAACAAAACCGCACAAAAAATTAGTTAAATAAAACATTTACTTACACGTAAAATTTTTCAAAAACTAATTTTTGTCTAAATAATAAGAATTTTAGAACTCATTCAAATGAAAATATTTCAAATAAATATGAGACAAAGAGCATTTTTTCCCGGATCAGTGTGCATTGATATTTTAATTCACGCTCTTATTTATTTATTTTATAATCTGCCTTCATAGAATCCTGGTTTCATCATTTCTATCATTGCAATTGAGAAATAATATGTGTGGTGATTAAATTCCTATCATTTTTTTTATTTTGGATTTTACGTGGTTAATTAAGGAGTTAAAATAACCATAAAATTAAAAGCATGTAATAATAAACATGAATGAAAAATTTTGTGTATGAATTTTCGATAGAAATTTTGAGTATTAGTCAAAAAATGGCAGATTCCGGAATTAATACTTTTTCATAAAGAACCGGACCCAGTGTTTTTCGTTTTATTCATTTTAAGATGGACATGTTTTCAGATATTGCTAAAATTTTGTAAGCATAATTGGACATTTTTTTGAAATTTTAGGATATTGATAAAATTTTAGAAATTAATCAATAAATCTGATTCAAAAAAATAATTATAACATGGCGCTGATATTGCGTCATTTTATATAATAATTTTCATAATTTTGTCATTTATCTATTTCTATACTTATAATAAAGCTCAGTGTGTGTGTGTGTGTGTGTTGGCGTTCTACAGGCCAGACCGTTTGACCTACAACTACCAAATTTAGTACATGTATACCTAGGAGGTCGGGAATGTGCAACTCGGAGCCCTTTTTTCGAATTTTTAATTAGAGTTTGAATTAATTAAAATTTAAGCGAAATTTCGACGTTTTTCCGCTATAACTTCCGAAAATATTATTGCACAAACATGATTTTTACATCAATTTAAAAATAAAAAAATTAGCTTTCTAATGGTATCAGTGTTTTAATCTACAACTGAAGCTTCTATTTTTAACGAATTTTTAAAGAAATATTTTAACTATGTTTTTTTAGCACGTGACTGGATAAAATAACATAAATATAAAATTTGATATCTTCTAAAAAAATAAATGCAAGGCAATGGATTCTATTATCGTCTGCAATATGTATAACATTAATTCCATAAATTATCTTTAATTACAGTAAATCTGGTTGAATTTAGACAGGATATGCATTGAAATCCCTACTTAATGGCATATTTCTATAATCGTTTCTAATATCTGTATCATTAATTCAATAATTTTTCCCCAATTTCGCTTTCTTTAAAAAACATATTTAACATTTTGGGAACATCACCGAAAAAAACATTTTTAATATTTTGGAAGCATAATCGATAAATTGTTAGAGCATTAAACTCAAAAAGTTTTTCCGAATAAAGTTACCGACTCTTTAACTACTAATAACCGAATCTTTTAACTATTTCTTAAATTTTGGCCAATGAATATGTAATTTAATTGAAAATTTTAGAACGCATTACTCATGGCGAACCAGCTGGTCGCCAAAGGCGGCTAGTATAATATAAGAATGATTTTCCTAAATGAAAATAATGAAATCAGTTAAACTAGATATTCATTTAAAATATTTTTAAAATACAATAAATTTAATTCTATTTTTTAGAGAATCTAGCTATTAAATGCAGCTATTTTGTATCACCGGAATATGTAATGCATTTGTAAGGATTGTGAAGTGTTAATAATTTCATTTGTAAGTTTAATAATTTCACATCAAATTTTTATATTTTAGCAAATTGTTTATATCTGAATTGATTATTCTGGCGTCTACTTTATTTACTAAATGGTACTAATAATACTATTAAAAGGTAATGATGCAACTTATTTCAGGTATCTTATTTTTATAGTTAATGGAATTAATTTATTTTTGATAAAATTGGTTCATTTTTCGCTAATAAATAATTTTTTTCAAAATATTCTATAAATTTGATGACAAATAATGGAATTTCAACAAACATACAAAAGACAAAAGAAACTCCTGACATTACGCCAAAAAATTATTCTTGAACTAAAATTTTCGATTTGAATTGATTATTCTTGTTTTGACATTATTTGATGATTAATTCTTGAAAGTGAGTTATTTACTACTTATTTCACATTTTCTATTTTTCAGGGTTATTACAATTCCAAAAGATAATGGAATTAGTTTATTTTTTGATAAAGGCTCATTTTTTTCGCCAAAATACAATTTTTTGAAATACCCATTACATTTGATGATAATTAATGGTGATTTAACAAATACACTAAAAAAGTTTACGACGCTATTTCAAAAAGTTAATCTTCAACTAAAAATTTCAATATGAAATGATTATTCTTGTTTGACATGATTTGCTAAATCGATGTAATTTATTTTGCATCTAATTTTTGATGCTTAATACAACTTCAAAAAATAATGGATTTGCCGTATTTTTTTTACAAAATTGACACATTTTTTCTTCAATAAATAAAATGCTTTGATCTATTCATTACATTTGATAACAATTAACGGAGCTTGAGCAAAGACACAAAAGAAGTTCATTGTCCTATGACAAAAAGCTATTTTTGAACTAAAAATTTCGCAATTGAATTGATTATTCTTGGTTTGACATTATTTTCTAAATCAATACTATTTATAGCATATTTCTTATTTTTTAATGTTTATAATACCTTTAAAAGATAATGTACTTGGCTAATTTTTTAAATAAGGATCGCGAATAAATGAAATTTTTTGAAATACTCATTGCATCTGAAGTCAATTAGCAATGTTGTAACAAATTCTTTCAAGACGTTCGTGACACCAAATCAAATAAATAAATGAACAAGTCTTGAATTAAACATGTCGAGGAAAGTTGATAATTCTTGCTTTGACATTAATTGCTGAATCGATTCTTTATTAAAAAACCTATTATTTTTTAATGTTTATTATATACTCAAAATATAATGGAATTGCCTCCTTTTTTTAATAAGACTAGTTAATAAGTAAAATACTCATTGCATCTGAAGACAATCAATATAATTTTAACAAACTAACTCAAGAAGTTAATGATCCCATATGAAAAAAATTATTCTTGAACTGAATATTTCCGTATGAATTGATTATTCTTAGTTTGACATTATATCCTGAATCGATACTTCATTTCGCATCTTTAATGTTTTTATATTCGCTATAATCTCAAAGGATAATATAGTAGATTTTTTTTAATAATTTATCCAAAGAATTTAATTTTGTAAAATTTTCCGTCACAACTGAAAACAATTAATAAATTCTGGCAGTTTGAAAACAGCTCTCGACTTCTTGTCAAAAAACAGTCATTTTTTTAGACCATTTCACTTCTTTGTCCAACAATTGAGTGTACTTTTTGTATGACGCAAGTATTCCGCATATAACGGTACTTCCCGTGATGCAGCGGCGCTCCACGTCACACCCTTACGACTTGGCAGTCCACATTTGGCGATTTATCGCTGTCGGCTGCATCGCGCCAATTTTCTTGAAAGCATTGATCGAAATCCGTATTTTCTTTTTTTGAATCATATTTACATTCGCGAAAGAATTAAAGTAATAAGATTTTTATTTCTAGATAAGGATGAAGCTATTTTAAAGAAATATCACTTTGTATCAATTAAATCGTTGCTGGAAGAATTTAGAATATAAGTTTTCGAAAAAGATAGGTATTGATAATTTGAAAAAAGAAAATAAAAAATGGCCTAACGTATCAGTACGTTTTATTATTAAATATGTTTTTACAGTCTCCAAAGAACCTGATTTAGAGGCAAATGTTTCTGGACAGAGGGAAGGGAGGAGGAGGGGAGAGGTGCCAGACAGGTCGATTGGATATGTTTTAGGTTCATTGCCAAATTAATTTAAAATATAAATTATGTGAATTCCAGAATATTAATATTTTGCCAATTCGCCAATTTTCTATCTACTTCAGTAAGTGCAGTTTTTATATACAGTATTTAAAAACAATGAGCTTTTTGTTAAATAATATTGTGTGTAAAAGCGTTCCTTTTATAAATAACTAGCTGGTACCTGGCGCGTTGCTGCCGCAGAAGAAATAATGTTGGAAATATCGTTTGGAATTCGAAATAGTTATCTTGTTTAATTAAGAATGATAGGACGAATGATATTTATTTTCTGGTCAGCAATGAATACCTTAATTGAAATTCAAGGATATATAAAGGAGAAACATAAATAGTATTTATTCTATTTTTATTAATCTATTCTACAAACAAATATTCATTTTTATGTATTAGATTTGCACCTTCTTTTAGAATTCTTATACTTGGTGTTCTTTCAGAAGGGTAATGAAAGAAACTATTTATTGTATCGCATGATTCGTTTAATATTCGTTCAGAATTCTCAAGCTTAATGTTAAAAAATGTGATTAAAATATTTTCTTTTAAAAATAATTAAACATAGAAAATATATTTATGCCATGAAATCTTTAATATAGCTTAAAAGATAATTTTTGTGAAAACTAAGATGTTGCAAAATTATTTTTTCTATAATATTTTCAGATGTTACTGCAAAAAAAAACGCTAACATTTTATTAAAGGTTTAGTTAATTTCAATCCTATAGGATTACTTCCCCCAAAACATTCTCGCACATTCTCTAATAAAGCTGTTACCTCAGAGAAAGACTTATATAGCATTTACGTACAACAGCTACGAAATATTAACCTCTAGCTTGAATTTAGCTACTTTGCTAAATCATGTCTCCTTGGCGAGTTATTTGGTGGTTACTCCTTGGTTAATAGATGCCGTAAATAGATAAGAAAATGTTTTCTATAAATTAGATAATTTTACTAGGCCTATAACCATCCCGTAACTGCAAGTAATCAGTATTGAACGTTTTATCGGAATAGGATGAGTGGAGCGCATAAGAGTCATGCAGACAAACATTCATTTTTATTTATATAGATAAATAGCATATACAGTTTCTTAAAGCTATTAAAGTAAAAATAATTAGAGTTCAATAAATCCTTAAAATATTAAAAATGTGGTAAAATATGAAACTAAAAGGATTTATTTAAAGATTCACATTGTGTGTGCACATTGATTATGCACATTGTTAGAGCTAAAAAATAAATAAACCCGGAAATAAAAAACAACCTTTTCCAATTAATTAATGTCTATGTATTATGAGCTACATACGGCTAGTAAACAATTGCTACGAAAGGGCTTAGTAGCGTGCGATTTTTTTCTGATTAATCGTTGGTTGTACTAGAGAAATAATATGTATTTTGGAAGCTTCTTTTCGGATCATATAAAAATATAATTTGATGCAAAATTACAATCAGAGTTATAAAATCACATACTAAATTGCATATGTTTAATTCATTGCGTTTTCGATGCTTTACACGTTATTATAGTGCAGATAAATAGAAGGTTAGCTCTTTGATGGATTTAATTTTAATTCTGATACAGATTTACAATTTGAATGTCAAATTTGTGCACCAAATTTTATTCATTTAGCTCTTTTCATTCTGTAGTTATCATTCCAACGTAAATTCAGCAACCAGTTTCCTCTAAATGTATTGCTGTTGAAATTTGTTAGAAATTTACTACTCAGTATCACATTTGTATACCAAATCTCCTCCATCTATATCAAACTATTTTTGAGTTATTACTTTTGCAAATAGATACAGTGACATAGACATTATTAAAAAGTGTGTTTTTTGGAATCAGAGAGATATAAAATTTTTAAGATGCGGCAATATCTTGAAGTCAAATTTTTCAACAATTGCCATTTTGACGATCTTTGTGCACAACGAATTTGTTCTGTTGTTGTGTTATTCAAGGTGTACAGCACTTTCTTCTTTCTGTATTACTTTTTATAAGGGTTGATATTGCTTTGAGGATTTTCAAAATGTCCTAAAAATCCATCTGCTACAAATTGGAAGCATCTTAAGTAAGGAAAGCTGGAAATGGTAAGAGGACAATGCATTGACGGGCATCTCCTATTCAATAAAAGCTTTGCTAAGTAGAATCAAATGGCTATTTTTGACTGTCCAGCCATCTGGTGCGATATGAATCCATTTGAAAATCTTTGAAGAGCGCTTGCACAGGAAGAATATGTTCATGGTAATCATCAGTTTTACATTATTCAGGAATTAAAGCGACAAATAAAGAAAAGTTGGTTTTCATTAAAGTCACACATTCTCTAGACAGTAATCCACATCATACCAGATGGAATTTGCAAAATATTCCCAAGGGATGTAAAATGAATTTAATTACAAAATGGTACTATATATTTGGGACAGCTTATTTTGATTTTGACTTTTCACAAAAATTCTGAAAAACTAATAAGATATTTCTTTGTTATGACAAACTCATTGGTCTTATTATAAATGCTTATTACTTTTTCACCGTTGTTCCACTCTTTTTAGAAAGGTTATTAAAAAAATCGAGTTTCGATAAAAAACATGCACCTGTTTTGGAATTCGCTGAACTTAGATATTCTTTTGCTTGTGATTTGTGATTGCATTATAAGGAAAGATCTGAAAACAGTTTGGTGTTTTAAAACGGAACAGGAAGGCTTTTTCTTATGTATACATGAACTAATATATCGTTATTGAAGGATATTTTTCTAATATGCCTAAATATAATCTTACATCAGAATTCTAGGTTAAGGTTTATAATTCAAGAAATCTCCGAACAGTAGTTATATTTTTATCGAATCAACTTCTTTTATTTGCTTATATGTACACGAATGATTTGAAATAAGTTAATACAGTAAATGCATATATTATCGGTATTAGTTAAATTTATAAAAATTAGATTAAAAATAGATGCAAGACGGATAGGAAAAAATAAAGTTTATTTAATCCTAATTTCTAGTAAATTCATAAAGTAATTCATGGATCATTTCTGTTTCGATAACTCTGTTCTGATTCTAATGGCGTGTTATTCTCGATTAAAACAATCAAAAATATATTGTTTTGTAATGCATAATTAAATGTAATGCATAATTTAAAAATTACTAACAAAAGAATAAATAACCCTCTATATTATTATTACTAAACTTGGTAATGCTTATTCCTTTTAATACTTTAGAATCCTTTTATTACCATTTAAAAATTGATTCTAGCATTTAAAATACATCGATTTAGCTAATGCATTTTCTTTCATTATCATTAAAAACTTATTTATTATTTCAAAAATTATAACTCAGGGGTTTAATATTTGTAATAAAGCGTCTTAAATGCAGATTCGAAATTGGTGATATTTTAAAGTTCAACTTATCTTTATTGTTAATTATGTTTTAAATACAGAATGTATATTCATAGTTTTAAGATTATAATATAATTTTGTAGCTTACATTTCTTTGAAGATTCATTTTGCACCGTAATTTTTCATAATGATTTGTGGCAATATGAGGCTACTTTTTTGAAAGAACAAATGCACATATCCGTCTGAATTTAAAACATTCTCTGATCAAATTAAAACTGCAGGGTTTACAATAAAATAACTTCTTTTAGCATAGTTTAAAATAATAAATCTTTTTATATTTTTTCTGCTCTTAAACTTGGGTTCAAATTCAAACACAGTTTGGTAATCTTCATCAGAATATCTGAAGGCGTCCAGTTTTCATTTTATCAGTTAAAACTTCTCAAACTTGTGGAAGAATGTTAATTATTATGATCAGTGGAGGAGGCAACAGGATGTATGTTTTCAGGAACATTTCTTTAATAATCACATTCACACACTGAACAAACATAAAGGCCAGACATTCACGCATGCAGCTTAGCAGTACAGTACATCATCTCTTTATAATTACACTCGAAATGCATATGGGATGGCCTAATCAGGCATCACCATCTAGTATTCAAAAGAAAGTAATGAGAAGAGAAGAGTAATGTAACTGCTACGAACCGTAATTGTCGACGTCCCGGCATAGGGGTAGCGTGTCTTCCCTGTGATCTAGACGTTCCGGATTCCAGTCCAGGTTTGGGCATGGTTGTTATTCTGTGTTCTATATGTGAGTAGTGTGAATGCGCCCCCCTGTGAAAAAGCGGTTGTGAGGCGAATGTGTGTATCATCTTCATATGAGCTATAAGAGCTATGAACTTCTGCCCTCTGGGTGCTCAGGGGTCTTTACCCTCAGAAGCTACTGCACTCCCTTTCCGTGGAAACACGGACACGACATCATCATCACAAACTGTAATTCCATTAACGATTCTTATGTTAAGTCAATTCACAAAATTATAATTAGCGGTAGTATTCTCTTCTAAACTTTCACGCATAATTTCCAACAAAATTCTTATCCACCCCACCCTCCGCATAAAATTGAAAACTTTAGATGAACAGTAGTTACAAAATAAAGATGTTTTTTCTTTAATATTTAAAAAAAATCTGTCGTGCGAATATGTATTGGACACCATCTCTTTCGGTCAATTGGAATCAAATTTAACTATAATTGTAATCAAATTTAACTATAATATATAACTATTTTTAACTATAATTGTAGTCACAAAATCGAATGCTAAATTTTATATATTTAACTCTGAATTTTTGAGTTACGCTTGTGAAAGTATAAACCGACAAATTTTTTATCCCTTTAAGGATATGGTTTGAGATTCATGTAAATTTATTCACTTTAGACATGAAATCTATGTACCAAATTTTATTTATTTAGTTCTTTTTTTTTTTTAGTTACTGTGTCTATTTACATTAACACACAGACTTCCTTTAAATGGATTCCACTTACAATTCAATAGAAATCTACAAATTTGGTCTAAACTCCGTACACCAAATGTCATCCATCTAGCTTAAAATATTTTTAGTTATCGTGTTCACAGACAGATACAATTTCAAAAATGGTTTATCAGACATCGGAAAGAAAGTGGATATTCGTTAATTCGGAAAGTTTGAATTGTTTTTATGATTACAATATTTTCTCGTACTATATATTTATTAGAGAAAGTAAAAAATCTTATATTCCAAATTTATTATTATCCTTCCAAATTTATTATTGCCGTCTTTTTAGTCTGCTATTCAGTTTTAATAAGTGTTTGCTCATTTTTGCTAATCAAACTACACAAGCTTCTGTATATTTTGTAATAGTAATCCTAAATCTATAAAATGACAGTTTATTACTTCTGACGAAGCACTTTCTCTTAATGAATAGCTGTAAAAGTTTTCTTACTTACATATAAAACCTTAATAAAACTATATTATTAATATACTTACTTAGTTTTATACTTCTATACTTATAATTCTTCTTTGATAATTATAATTATTGCTTTCACCTCATTATAATTTAATTTTTAATCTTTGTAAATTTTATTTAGAATTGAAAATTTTAACGATTGCTTTTTCTTCGTAATTTTTATGCAGCATTCACTTACCGCTAATTCTGAACAGATTCAATTCGAATTTCATTAAGGTATTTACGTTTTATATAAACATATAAAATAAATAAATAAATTTCTAAAAAAAATATGATTGGACTGAAATAATTCCTTTGTTTTTACCACCAAGATCATGAATAATTCAAAACACGGGTACCGACTTGGCGATCATGGCATCAATTGGCGACGGCATCTAAATCCTCCTGCAACCCCACAGCCACATTTGCGCGTTGGCGAAGCGCGAGCAACTCCAGCGGAGAGAGAGAAAGGTGTCACCCTCCCGAAATCTCTCACTTTTTATACACAGAAATTTTTTTCTCTCCGCATATCATAGAAATTCCTCTTCAAGAAACTGCAGATCCTTAGTCAATAATTTTTAAATATTCAGCCAAATAGTTATTAAATTCTATTCAAGAAGCAATTTGGCGACTAGAATGAGTGATCTCAGTAGGGTGTAGCGCTATTCCCTAGTTTGTGTGTCAAAAAGAAGGTGAGGTATTGTGTGGTCAAGACTTAGGAGGGTCATCCAGTCAGGACGATGAATGAACCACCGTCAGAATGCAATATCAAGGTGGTCTGTAGGTTCCGACCCCTCAGTTCGTCGGAAGAGAAGGCTGGCAGCAAGTTCATAGCGAAATTTCCGCCAAGCGAGGACTGCGTGAACGTAGGGGTAAGTATTTGAGATTGTTGAAGTTCTCGAAATTTTAGTATTGATTGTGATATATGATTCTATGAATGCGTAACGTAGATTGTATGAACCCCCTCCAGTAATATTTAAGAATGCAAAAACCATGGGTGAAATAGCTATTTAATTTTTATTTAAGAAATCTTAGTTTATTTTATAATTCTAACTAATTTATAATTATTAATTAAAATTATATTATTGGTATGAATGTAATCGTAATTTGTAAGTTCGCATTCAATATTTCTTCAAAAATACCTAGTGATTTCTGATTAGCATCTAGTTTTTCCTGTCATTTTTTATTTTATTACAGGCACAAAATGTGTCTACCACTCCAGAGTATTTATAAAATTCACTTGTTAGTCACTATGCGCGTTTTCGTCCTCTTGGTTAATATTTCACTATCATTAGTTTTATTATCAGTATCAATTGAATGTATGCTTATTTTCTGATTTTTCTAAATCTCTTTTTGATCATCTTGATCTACATTACTCTCATTCATTAAGGTGTTTATTTCACTGCATGTTTAGCATTTAGTAAGTCAGATTTTCAGGCTAAATGTTTATTAGAATAAATGAACGAATTTATTAGAATGACTGCTAATAGTTTGGCCTACATTGTACCAAGACCATCAAACGATGTATGATAGTGATCTATGATATTAACATAAGTAATACAAGTGCATCCGCATTCAATACGCTAGAAATTTTAAATCAAATTAATTATTATATTCAACAATAACTTAGTCGCATGAGGAGTATAGCTCGTCATAAAAACTCAATGACGAGCTTATACTCTTCATTTTACGGGAAGGGTTAATAAGATGCCTTATTTCAAAACAACGATTTTATAAATATCGATTAGGAGCCATTTATTAGGAAAATTAAATACAAACACAATTTAAAAATAAACGCTTTTGAGCATGTGTATTATAGGTTGATCTGATGTTTAAAAACATGCTAGCAAATATTTAAATAAATTATTTTTTTATAGTTTTTTATTGAGATTGTGTAATTATCATAAATGTAATTCCATACATGTTGTTTTGTCTCAACTGGGATATTGATAACAATGATTACATCCTAATCATTTGCAAAAATTACCGAAGGATTCATAATAGTTTAAAGAAGCTTGAATGTATTGTTTAATTTTATTTGATTGCAAATAAGAATGATACAAATTCACTCATCGCAATTTGGTTTAGAAAGATTAGGAAACTGAAAATTTTTGAATCAAATTGCTATCTCCAAGCTATCTTTTTAATAAGATGTTGAAATATTCTCTGCTGATTTTGAAAACATGATTTTAATGTATGAAATTTTATTTCAGTCACTAGCCAGTAGATATTCTTTCATATAAGTAATTAGTAAATCTTTATAGCAATAAATACAGTATTCAGTCTTATGCCAATTTTCAGTTTCTTAACATCAATATATGCAGCAAATATTTTTTTGAATTACTCTAAAATCATTGTTGGTATTTGTTTTTCACTATGATATGGAATTGATATATTAGATATTAGAAAGATTTAATAAATTTTAAACCTTTTGGTATTCTGCTAGTAAAATGCTTCAGTTTCAGAGTCGATATATATGGAGTTTCTGAATTGCAATATTTCCTTAGAATCATTATTTAAAATAAATCGTTTTTATTATTAGATGCTTAATTTCAATACTAGATTTAAAATTCCCAAAAATGTGAAACTAATTTGCCAATGGATCATTGAACTGGTTTCTAATATTAAATATGGCAAATAGATTTCTTAAATTCTAATATATTTTTTAAACATTAAAAATTTTCAATTCTTTGAACTTTTTATTTTGTTCAGCTACCTTCAATTTTTGTAGAGAAAAGAAACTTTTTTTAAATCTTAAAGTGATGTGCCGAAAATAAAAGATATTGAATAATATTTCTATTAATCTGTTGATTCAAATATTCCTTGAGAATCTCTGGTACATTTCACTGAAAATGTTTCTAAATTAGGGCTATTTTGTAAAACAGGTTATTCACGCGTTATAAAAATTTGAAGAACTTGAAATTTCACACCTTACCTTAGAATAAGTCTCCATTTTAAGTTTACGGATTGACTAAAAACAAAAAGTAAAACAAAAAAATGTATAAACGAATTAATAAAAATCAAGGCCGAACATTAAAAATGTAACGAAAATTCTATAAATCTATCATAATTTCAAAAATAAATGTTAATA
Source organism: Argiope trifasciata (assembly GCA_026543055.1). NCBI lineage: Eukaryota > Metazoa > Arthropoda > Arachnida > Araneae > Araneidae > Argiope > Argiope trifasciata. The sequence continues at coordinate 174,133 of JAPMOQ010045993.1, read as the reverse complement.
ATTTCAAGCAATGATTTTTCAAAAATGAGACAATATCTCAATATTTAGTTTGACAAAAGTTTAAAGAGAAAAGTAGCTACTAGCTAGCTTGACATAATTTAACAGAAAATTTGCGATTACTTTCTAAATTACAGCATATAAAACATTAGGAAAAATTAATTAGATCTCAATTCTTTCCTTAAAAAAGTATTAAGATTCTGCGATATAGTTCTACCACAACACATTAACTTAAAATAAGTTGGTTATTTTAATACAAGCTTTTTTTGTAATTTGGATCCTGCTATGTTCCGCACTCCTTTACATCTTCTTAACCGCATTAGTAATAAAACCACAATTGCTCCTCCAGACATCTCTATTGCGCAGTATCATATTAGATAGCCCGAAGCCTCTATAAATATCTCAGTTTTATCATCATGTTGCCATCTTCGGAAATAAAAAGTTTCCGACCTTAAGAGCAGAAAGAGGTCGATTTTCAGCCGTTTTTAGTCATATTTTTTTTTATCTTGGGATTTCAGTTTACGAAAATATTAGCTGCGCAATTAGAATGTTTTCAAATACCTTTCACCAGGATGAAACATTCGAATTAAACAATTTTTTTGGATAAAAGACAAAAGAAAAAGCAAGAAAGCAGAAGTTTTTAATTTTTGGTCAAAAAGCGTCGCGTTCATTTGTTAGGATTTTTTTTGCCATCTGTCTTTCGGGAAGAAAAATTTACTCAACTAGTTTTTATATTGCATCCATTAATGTCCTAATATTAATTGTAGTAAATTAAGATTATATTTTTAATAGTTTCTCATTCTGACATAAGTTATAAAAAATCAGATTTTAAAATTAGTTTTCTGATAAGTTTGTTGAAGAGTAAAGGATAAAATTCCTGGCTGAATTTACATTGATGGTTCTTTATAATAGTGAAATAATGCTTTTATGTATATAAATTATTTTAATGTTTAGTTAATTTCAAATAACTAATAAAAGAAGGAAGTAGCATTTATTTTAAACGGAAATTAATTAATGGAGTTAAAAGGAATTATTTTAATGCCATCATAAGTTTTTTTAATTTAAAATTATTTTAAATTATGTTCTTCATTATCATCAAGAAAAATAATTATAAAAAATAGGAGTTGACTGACTTTATATATCTGAAAACATGCCAATACATAATCAGATATCCTATTTTATGCACGCATTATTCGACTTCATACAGACATACTTAATAATTGCATTTTTGTTTATTTTTCTGAATGTTAAGTAATACTATTGCTCTTTTGATAAAATTGATCCCTCAGGAGTCTTAGAAAGATGCAGCTTTGACCATTCTTCTTCAATAAAAGTATTTTTTTCTTGCAGATAAATATTTTTATAAGAATTTCCCTAAATATTTTATCTTTATACATAATATTTTTGATAATCCTATATTGCACAAAAATAATATTTATGAAACATAAATTGCACTCAGTTGATTGGAAGAAAGGTAATTTAATAACTCTTTTTTTTCAATTGTTTACTCTGATACTGCAGAATCATAACTATATAAATATACCTAAGGTATGATGTTAAAAATTTATAAAATAAAAATTAATTTTAACTCATTTCTTAAGTAACTTGCAATTTTCGATAGCTGTTTCATTAAAATTTTATAATACAATTTCATCCCCAAATTAAATATTTATTTTATGGCAATGATATATATTCAAAAGAAATTTTTAAGACGCAAAAGAATCAAATTGCCCGAACTAAAACAATAACCAATGCAACATTAATCTTTTTTAGTGATTCGAAAATTGTTAAAATAGTAATATAACTCCTATGTTTTTGCTTGTTTTTAAACATTTGTTTTATATTAAATTTCTAAACATCGCATGCATTTTAATCAAAAGTATTATCTTACAAATCTTTTTGAGAAAAATTTTATTTCTTAAAAACTTATTCCATCCTTCATTTTTAATTTTTTTTTTAAAACTAGGATTTATTATGAATTCAGTTTCATTTTTTGTATTTAACATAAATTGTAAGAAATATTCAAATATAATTATCATACTAATTAATAAGAGATTTTTTGGACAGTGAATCAATTTAGTCATAATCGAAAACAAATGTTAGTTTTACATATAACAATAACTTTACCGTTAATTTTTATAAAAAAACAGCCATAAAAATTTACTTTGAAATTAATTTTAAAAGAACTAAAAATAGAGTTTTTTTTCCAAATAGAAGAAAAAATATATATACTAGAGAAATTTTTAGAGCCTTCTGTCTTCAAACAATATCTTTATTTGCGGTATATCTTGCATATTGTCTAAATAACAATATGAGGCTGCTTATTATTCGACTTTTTGCGCACTTTGAAGGAAAAATGAGGACATGACGCCATAGTTTGGAATGATGCATCGCAGAATCACATATTAAATGACATGCGCAGTTGCGTTTTTCATATATATATATATATAATTAAAATTACGGCACTTTAAATTCTATTATAAATAACTTCTCAAATAAGAAATCAAGCAAAAGAGAAAGACGTCTTCACTGATTTTCCATCAGTTTAAGAAATTTGCTAAAACTTATCCATTAAATTTGACCGTCAAACGTTATTAGAGGTCCTTTATAACTTTTCAGGTTAGTTTAATAAAGGATACAAACCTCCATCTATTACATTCAATTTAAATGTATTAGAAATATTTGCAAATAAGTAAAAATGTACAAACCAATTATCCAGTAATGTTTTATCTTTGGTTAAGAAGAAAATAAATATTCATCAATTAAATCCATTAGAAATACTTTCAAATATGAAAATATACACAAAAGTAAAGAATTATCCAATAATATTTGATTGCAGGGTAAGAAAGTTACAAATATCGATCCATTAAAAATGTATTAGAAATATTTTCAAATAAAAAAGATGCACAAAAAGATATATTATCCAGTGATATCTCACTTTAGGTTAAGAAGGTTGCAAATATCTATCCATTAGAATTTTAAATAAGGTAAGATATACAAGAAAAAAAACACCATTGTTTTATTTTTCATCTTGAGTATTAGATGGACGCAAAAATTCTTTTTTTTTTAAGTGAGAAAATATGCATATGAAAAATGTCATTTTTCAGTAATTTTTCATGTTAGGTTAAAATGGAATGCATGGCATCCTTCTTTTCATATAATAAAAAGGTGTTCTAATAAAAAATCAAATATCAAAAATAAAAAGGAATTGATTCTGATTTCTGGGTGACAATCTTATGCTGAAAATATTTATGCAAAATTTTTAAATTGCAAAGCAAATAATTATTTTCTAGATGTAAAGTATTTTTGCAAAGATTAAATTAAAAACTAAACAACTACGGATGTGCAAAAATATAAGAATATTTCCTTTATATTTTTATGTATTTTGTTCTTGCATTTAGGAAAATAGATTTTATCTGATTTAATCCTTTAATTGACTCTTTTTACTAAAGGGTATACTAAGTTATACTAAAATAATTTTAGATTTGAGATCGACTTAAGAAAAGTTATTCCCTTTTGCTTTTTACATAAATTGACTTTGAATAATTAATTTATTTGGTTAATTAATAATTGTGTAGTAAATAAAGTTACATTATTTTGTGTGAGATAAAGAACTGAAGCATCTAAGTTTCTGTCTTTTTAAAAAAGTTGTCAGAACTTATGCAAACCAACATAATTTTACACATAGACTGGGGAATTTTGTTCAAAGCATACTTCCCATGAGCTTAGAAAGAGTTAATTTATTGTGAAATTTTTTTCAAAAGTCTTTGACAGCAAGAATTTGACTCCAAGATTTCGAGTGTGTATTGTATATTCTTAACATAGACCAAAGATATGAGTGTTTTTTCTTTATAAGTTACTTAACTCTTATTGCACAAAATTGCTCAAATAATTTTTCCTGGTAACAAGCCAAAAAGTTCATCTGTATAACTGTTCGAGATCAAACAAATTTCTGTTCTATAAAAAAAGTCCTTTTCATGAACTAATAACTTTTTCCACACGAACAACATTTTTTAACATTGAAATTTATATTTAGTAACTGCTTAGGGTGCAACTCCAAATCCTTTCACCTATGCTGAGTGCCATAATTGAAATCTTATCATAATTGGATGCTAATGATCTAGTCATTAAAACTCCAGAAACTTTTCCCTAGTTTTAATTAGGTATCATTAAATGTATGCAAAATCTGCATTTATTTAAATAATAAACCCCTGAATACACAGCCAGCAATAAAAAGCAAATGGCAACGCTTGGTGCTTAAAACAGGAAAAGTTATTATTCACTTTGATAATTCTAGTCATGTAGTTGGGAGACTGAGCATGGTATTCTTAAACTTCATTATTAAAAAGTGTTTTTATTTTGCATTGAATATAATTATACAAATATTTTATGTATATTAATATATATATCTAGTTTAATATTTTATCTTGATTCTGTATTTTGTGTTAATTTTTACCTTAACTAACAAAACAAATTGTGAGCCTTGTGTTTCCTTTATGTAGAGGGGAGATGCACACAAAGACCGTTTGGCCTTATTTAGAATTATTTCATTTAGTATAGAAATACTTTGGAGGGTAGGAATGATCACTTCAATACGAATTTTTCACAATTTAAATTACAATTTTAAAATTAACTAAAAATTTAAATGAGATTTCGACCTTTTTATGTGATAATTTTCAAAATTATCATTGTACAAAACTAGTTTTTATTCCATTTTCAAATTCAAAGCAATTTTAATTGTATTAATCATGCATATTTTTCTTGAATTTTTTTTTCTATTTTTTAAAAATATATGCACAGTTACTTACAATAATTTTCATTTGTGCAAAGAAATTCAAATTATTTTTAGTATTTCATTACAACTTTAATATTTTGATTTTCACTGAGTATTGAAATTCGTGGAAGAAAACTCTATTATACGTTTGTGTAGTTTACTAAAGGAATAAAAAATAGAAGTTGCAATATTGGAAAAAATTAGAAAATAAACTAACCTGACCAATATATATATATATATATATATATATATATATATAGTACTATGATGCTACTTAAATTTAATCTTCTAAGATACTTTATATCTACGATCAACGGAATGAGTGTAAGACTATCAAAATATCACGAATTCGATGTACGTGGCAAATTGATGCTTAAAATTTGCCACGTACATCGACATTTGCCACATTTATAATTTTGCCACATTTGCCGACATTTTGCCACATTTATAATTTTCTTACTAAAATAATTGAAAGAAAGCATAAATAATAAAATAGTTGGTCACCAAAGTCAGTTACTCATAATAATATTTAATTAAAAAATTATAAATAAATATTAAGTAAATATTTCTTTAAATTTGCAAAATGTAATATGTTAAATCTTGTATTGAATAAATTCCAGTTTTACCTACTAAAATATTTGCATTAAGAAATTTGAAGTTTCACTATACATTATGGTAGATAAGTTGGTAAATTATGATCTAATTAATTTTTCACACTTTAAAAAGTTTAATTTTATAAACATTTGTTTTAAAACATTGTAACAGTTAGTTCTTTGGATCCTGATGCAAGAACAACAACCATGTAAGAAGATTTTAAAAAGTGTCTGTAGAACCTAATACAAACAAACTTCTTTATATAATTGTATTGCAAATTAAATTTTTCGTACAAAGATTTTTGCGACCAAAAAATGTGAAGCGTGAAGAGAATTATTAATTGAGGAATAAGACCATTTAATTGTAATGAAAACAATGTTTACCATTTTGTCATCCAGAAAACAAAGATTTATTATTATTATTTTTCTTCATTTCTTTAGATACATGGGAAAATGACCATCTTACTACTGTGGGAATCGAAATTATACAAAAGAAAACATTTTTTTTAAAAGAGAACTTCTCAAAAATTCAGGGGTAGTTTATTGAAGTTATTCTAATAAATTTCACTTCCAAAGGAAACTTCGCTTGATTCTGTTTAATAAAGTTAATTCAAGAATCATCACAATTTCTGCCGAGTGAAAAAATAACGGAGATTGATTGATGTTGTGAGCTTTTAGTCAATCCTCAAAAATCTGAAGTGAAAACAAACAATTTTCATTTAAATATGTAAACAAATGCAAATTATCAAGAATTAATAAACTGGAAAACTGGCAACATTTATTCAATTTCTTGCAGAACTTCTTTGATAATAAGCCATTTTCTTATCTATTTTCTCATGTTTGTTTAAAAAACTGTTAAATCATTCTATTACAATTGAAACTTATTTGCTAAATTTTTTAATAAATGCCACGTCTTCTTTTTTGTAATTACCATTGAAATAAATAATCGGAATAATTTTAATCTTAAATATTGGACATAATATGAGAATTTTCTAATATTTTTACAAAGTCAAAAACATTTTTAAATAGAAGTTTTACTTGAATTTGATACTGTTATGAATTATGAAATTATATAATTATCATTTCATTTTATAACTATAATTTTTCACAGGTATATTGTGTGGTAGTGTAAATTAATATTTTAATATATATATTCAAACTTTTCAAATGATACTTTAGCTTTTATAATGCATATTTTTCAAATACACATGTAATGCACATATGGATA